>JAANDH010000776.1:189190-303979 GCA_011799765.1 Nymphaea thermarum | reverse complement strand
TCCCACAAGAAAGGAAACAACCTCTTGGTTTCCTTTCCCAATTCTTTAATTCTTTTCAGTTAGGGAATCACTCGTTTGCTTTCCATATTGTTCTCTTGACAGTTTTCATTATCTTTTAAATCTACCGTTTCGAATTTCTTGCTCCTATTAACATTTTCCATAATTAAGGAACAATGAAATAAAAATCGTGGGTATTACACAGGAACTAGGCTTGAAGACGTGGTTTAAGGGGCATTTTAATTAATTCTCTGGATTTGAGATCGAGGCAGCCTGTTGTTAAGACTAGTTTGTTTACCTGCAGATTTTAGAGCCATGAATTTGACATGATCTGGCAAATCGATTAGATCTCTAAATCGAGGGAGAGGGAGGGGTGTATAACTATTCATGAAACAAAGATGCACTGTTACACATTCTCTTGTAATCTATACATATTTCAAACAAGGGATCCGAGATCCTTGCTTCTTCGATTTGAGACACTGGGATCTAAGATATCAGATCTCATATCATCTGAAATATGTACGATACCCGAAGCACGCAAACACGAAGAACCATATAAACAATGTACACAACGTCATGCTACGCGATAAAAACCGTGCATTGCATGTTCTAGTTTTCATCGAAAAGATATCATATACCACGACATAAAATAATGGATTTCATAATTCATGAGGAGTTGCGTTCACATACATAATATACAAGAAGGAGCACTAATTGTGGTCCTGGACAATCATACAAGATATGCCGTCATCGTCTGTCCCCATGGCGCTTGTATTCGATATGGAAGGTGAACTTCGATCATTTAATCATGCATTACATTACACAAATAATTTAAAACAGGCAAAGTAAAAGCTCAAAGACTATATTAAAACCGAAAATTAGATTCTAATGTATATTATATACATTTGATCTCTTTCTCATTCTGAACTTCATAAAAACAGCGGATTCACTTGAAGGTCTCTGCGGGGAGGCTGATCAGGCAGCGGTGGGGAAAATTTTCTTTCGATTTGAAGGGATGAGAGAAGTTTCCCATTTACGAGAGGCGGTTGGTTTGGTCGAACAGGGAAGCTCGGGACCAACCCACGGAAAAAGAGGAGGAGAAAGAAGAGAAAAGAGCGGAGAAAAAAATCGCTGCCCGGAGCCCCACTCACCTTTTCCGGGTAATTAATATTCGGTGGCGTCGTCACGGGAAGATTTGTGGAAGATTTCGAGTCCACCCGGCAAACATTCACATGGGAAAAGAGGTCCCCAGGGGAAGATTGTGGTGGGCCCACCTCCTCCCCCGTCTCCCTTTCTCTCCTTTTGCGTGGTCCCCGCCTCCCTTTCTCTCTTTTTGCGTGGTCCCCGCCTCGGTGAGATGCCAAAAAGGAGAGTGGTCCCCACGTGGGGCCCAGTAACCACCATGATCTGTTGTTTTGGAGGGTGAAGGGTCGGGTTCTGCGTCCTCCTCCTCTTTCGTGTCAACACGCGCGATCATGAAATGAATAAATACTTCAAAAAAAAAAAAAGAATGAATCGCGAGGGTGGCCCCACCCCAAATATTTCGAACCCACATAACCATGTCCGCATACATATAATATTTTAATACCACGATCAGGAAATACAAGAAATATCTGATGATTTCTTTTATATTAAAATATAAAAAAAAAACTGATATATTTCACTTGTGGTGATGGAAATGAATGATATTATACGAGCAATATGCTGTACGTGCATGTATTGGCACGATATTTATATTCCCATATGTTTGTAAACTAATGTTAAGGTTCTTGGTCTTGGCGAAGGCGGTTTCTGAAAACCGTGGGAGAAAACCGGGCACGTTGTCATGCTCCAAATTTTAAATTATTTGTTGGTTAAAAAATTTGGATGGTGCGGGTGCATGCATGTGCAGCTGTAAAAGCGTGTTCCTTTGCAAGTACTTGCTTGGTTAATCATCTATCCTCGTACCCACTTTCTCTTTCTTTATTTTTTTTCTCTCTCTCTCTCTCCCCCCCACCATCGTACAAGACATATATATATATATATATTATTCATGATTTTTGATGATTAAATTCATTTCCTACTAGTTATTGCAAATAATTGATTTAATGAATAAGTAAATAGCTATAATAATATGTGTATAAAATGCACATGTACTTCAGTCACGAGTTTAAAATTTCAACATCAACCAAGAAAACGATCTGGCAAGACCTCCACATTTATTAGCTCCCCGCTTGAAAAATCTGACTGTATTTTTCTTGCGATGAATGCGGAGAGGCCCCCATCGTGAAATAATTGCCGTCTCTCTCTCTTTCATGTGAGACGTACACTGGAAATTCCGGAGACATGCGCGAGATGCAATGAACCCTCGATTTATTGAGCCGTCACCGTCCGCCATTGAAGACCTTTCCCTCCTTTATCTCTGCCTTCTGTTCCTGTCGCACCGTTTCTTGCCGAGCAACAGGTCACATTGCGTTGCCCGAGATTTTCTTAACAGTTTTCTTTTTCTGCTCCGCTCTGCAGAAAGACGTGAAGAATGAGAGAGATCAGAGGGGGGGAGAATTGATTTTTTTCCTTCTTGTCCAGTCCCTTTCGTGTGTCACTGTCCTTTTCTCAAGAGCAGATTCTCGAGTTAATCTTGACCTTATGTGTTGCACATACCATCTTTTTCAGACACGTGCACATGTTCATCTTTCTCTTCCCCACATCATCTCCCAGTTGGTATCAGACTTGTTCAAAGATACCTTCTCAAGGTTCTTTATATTTAAGTTTTCGACCATACACGATACCTTTAGGATGATAGTTTACATATAACTATTTTTATTTTTAAGTTTAGTCATCCCTAGAATGATACCTCCTTCTCTCTCTCTCTCTCTCGATGAGTTTTATTTTAAAGCATCCTGGAAACCCGGGGAGACTAATTTTTCCTATAATTTCCTAAAACTATTTCTGTCCTTTCGTTTTCATAGAAAAACTATGCTTCAAGAGGGAACAAGTTCAGCTGTGATCACTGTATTTGTTTCCGGAAAGAACAGGAAAAAGCATCGATTGTTAGGAACAGTACGTGGAAGAAAGTTCGCAGGAAACTTGTGGTTGTGGAGTGAACACGCGAGTCTCTCCCTTACTTTGATGCGGTCATGTTCACGGGGTTGCACATGATTTGTACTGCGAGCTATGAATCAGACTTCAGTCTTCAAGAAATAAAAGATAAAATGCAAAGATCTCAGAAACCCTTAAATCGTTCATCGAATCGAATAAATTTACCATCAATTAGATTTGATGAATTCGCCGATGAGCTGATTTTGACAGCATTGGTTGTGGGGGGCTGCCGTGGTGCATGACCCTGCGATCGCCAGTTCGAATCCTGACAGTCACAGGCTCCTATGGTGGTAAGAATGACGTGACATTCAAATTAACTTAGTGATCTTACCACTTAGTTCTTAAGCCGCCATGAACTATGGAGAAGAAGGAAGAAGGTGAGATTCTGCCTGGGCGCACTACCTTATCGCTTTTGGAGCTTTCAGGAACCATACCTGATGTTGATTGTACATAAGTTTCTCATATATATATATATATATATATATATATATATATATATATATATATATATATATATATATATATCCAAAGTATATCAAAATATGTAATGCAAATACTAGGAACCATTTTTCAAAAAGGAAAAAAGGCTGGAGTTCTGAAAGAGTGAGCGTGACGAAGACGCTCGTCCCCGTTTTGCTGGGCGTCCACTACCACGCGCTCGAGCCTTCGTGAATGTGGGACCCACTATCCCTGTCAATCGCTTCAGGTGGTCACGCGACCATCCTGGAGGTCGCCATGTGTCGACCGTGTGGGACCCATTTGCGGAAAATCAGATGCCGAAAGGACAATGCCAAAGACTCTCACTACCGGTGGGACCCAGAACTTGTGTACGTGGCATGTAAGAATCCGATTGGAATGCTCAAGCGGCGAGGCAGCCGCGCAGCTTGAACTTGTGAAAGCAGAGAAAAACAGATTCACAAAAAAAAAAAAAAAATAAATAAATAAATAAATAACAATTTAAAAGGAGATCTGTAATTAGATATACATCTTTACACGTAATATAAACAATTAAAAATTCTAAAAAAAATTTAAATAAAAAATGGCTGCCTACCAACCTAGAATGAGCAAAAAATAATGGCCACTGGTCCGTTATATAGTTGAATCAAATGTATTGATTTGTTAGGTAATTTGGGAGGTAAGAAAATCGTGGTTTAGCAGATTTTCTGAATGACACCTTCCTTTAACCCAGTTTTCTAAAAACTAGGTTTTATGAAAACCAAGTTTTCTAATGAGTTTTAAAAAATTTGTTTTTTTGTTTGGGTGGCACATCCAAAAACTGGTTTTTGATAACTTAAAGAGGATCAAGTTTTTCACTTCCTTTTAGAAAACCAGGTTTTGTAAACATTGGCTTTTCTTCGTATCCAATTTTGACCGTACCCAAACATTCCCTCCCTTTCCCTCCTACCAAACAGGGCGTAAAAGCATGGTTTTGAGGCAAAACCTGGTTTTGAAGTATCACCTACATACCCAAAATCTAGATTTTATGAGTAAGATTAGGGTTTTCACCCTTTCTAATAAAACTTGGTTTTGTCAAAACTACGCTTTGCACAAGCAAAGCGAACACTCTAAACACCTTATTTCTTGCGCAAAACCAGATTTTGAAAATGTCATCCAAATGCTTCCATAGTCTTTTATATCTCAAGGGGTTCAGCATAGTTGGTCATTTGAGATTACTAATCTTAATTTAATTCACAGCGCAGAAGGAAAAAAAGAGCCTCAACTTCATACATATCCCTGCACTCTGCTTAAAAGAAAAATACATGCCAAGGTAAAGCCATTAAGTTACCACTTAAGATGTTCTGCTGAAACATAATATAATTTTGGGGCATATTCTTTTATGCAAGTTGGTATATAAGTCTTCAAAATGTCTGATATTTTCTATATTTAAACTTCGGGGATGGAGAGTGAACATAATTTTATTGGTATAAAATTGATTGCAGTGACAAGAAAAAGGTCAATCTACGGTGATTATTTATTCTTTTGTACATGCTTTTCAGCTGGCATCGGCTGGAGGTCAAGAGATAATATTTTTTTTTCGATTTAAAAAGAAAATCAAAAGCTGCTGTGGGCCAGTGGCAGCAGCACATATTCCTTTCACTTTAGTTTAAATTTGGTACAGGACAGAATTCGCAGATAAATATGATCACGCGTGATCTGGATCAAATCTCGGGTCCAAAAACACTTCGGATCCTACGACGAGGACCACCCTCATCATTAGCTACCTAAAGGTAAAGGCTAATTTTCATTTAGGCTACAATATGTTTTTGGTTAATCGTATCCACGGGCCTCACCTTTTCCTTTTTTCTGATAGGGGCCTCTCTTTTGATGACAATTGCCAAACGGTAGACACAAAAAAGAGTTCACTTGCACTGCTTTCAGAAATGTGCACGTCTTCTTACCTGCTCACTTCTAGGGTTTTTTCCTTTTCATTATATATGATCAACGTGGGTCTGGGATGTCAACGGGTCATTTAACCTGATATCGGACCCCGTTCCGAACTCGTTTATCTGGGTTTTATCAAGAAAATGTAGTGCAATATGTGGTAATTGGATCCTGGTTTCATAAACAGTTTGTGTTTGACTCTAAACCCAACTAGTTCCTGTTACAAGTAAAAATCTCAGCTCTTATGCTAATCCGATCGGATTGGGTTTCACGAAACCAAATCTGTGTCCGAACAAGATCATTAGATCATATCCAATTAGGTCACGAGCTTCGGGGATTACCAGTCCACATCCCCGCTTCGAGATGGAATCACATGGTAAGTGACTACAGGAGTTGCTGTCACAACTTTCAAGGGTCGTTTGGCAGTAGGGGCACTATGTGAGTGTCTCCTATGGAAGAGCACTCATTCACAGATTTTCATATCCGAGAGGGTGCTCATACATATAACGGAACAAATATTTGAAGCTATTAATATGAAAATAAAGAAACATTGAAGGTCTGGTGTATTAGCCCAAGGGGTGGTAGCGTATTGACCAGTCAAGGTGGTCCGACTTCTTTAAGGACTCAGGTTCGAGTTTTGGAGTGGTCACTGTCACATCCCTGTACTCTCTATCTCTAGCCCGTAAAAGAGTTCGAACATGCTCCATGGGGGCGGGTACAGGGGCCAATGGCCTCTCTTAGGGGTGGTGGAATAAACCACTCACCCTTAAATTAAAAAAGAAAAAGGGGCTGATGCTGCTTATACGGCCCACATGTGGCTCCACTACTGCCAAAGTTCTTGCATGCCCACATCTATCCAAAAGGGCAAAATATTCGAACATTTCATACGGCAAATTCTTGCAAAGGATTTTGTTGGTTTACAAACTATCAATGAGATATGCACAGTGAGCGCCACCTATGGTCCGTATAGGGCATCTTATATAGAAGTTAGCATTATATGAATTTATCCTGCCATGATAGATCATGATTTTTCTGTCATATTGTCGATTCTTAACTCTTGCTTTAACAGCTTATGCATCTGCATACAATACATTGTCACATGCTTCATACTCCAACAGCCATTAATCTGCATTATCACCTCTTGTAACATCAATAATAAAACTCCAAAGGGATTCTTATTTGTTAATTCTAGGCCGGATCGATGTGGAATTGGTCATATATCTTTATGAGTTAATGGATATCTTAATGGTCCAGACGAGAGTTCCCAAGATATGAAATGGATATCAGAAGTAATACAGGAAGTGGAAGAGACCAACAAGCTTCAGAATTTGCCAAGTAAGAACGACTTTTAAACAAGTTCCTCCAATCTTCTCTCTCTTTAAGGGGAGCATCAGTTTCAGTTTTCCAAACGAGTTTTTGGAATAGTTAGATTCAACTCTTGGTAGAAGTTTCATGCAACTATGTTGTAGACTCCCACAATCCAGACAGAGCAGTGAGCATGTGTCTCCTCATATTAGTGGATCGATCCGAACCACGCGCCATTGTTGATCACAACATTTCATGAGGTGATCCACCAGCAAAGTCTTTTTCTTTCGTTATCTTAGTGAAATTCATCTGTGATATATAATACGTGATGAAGATGAAACTGGCCCTTTGAGTTCTCTTTCTTAGTATGATGTCAACACCAATTTGACTATCTTTTTTCCAAAAACATCTTAGTCAGACATCTATGTCTGTCTATATATATATATATATATATATATATATATATATATATATATATATATATATATATATATATATATATATATATATATATATATATATATATATATGAAACTAATAGATAATATATCGACTATCTTTTTGCTAAAATCATTTTAGTCACCCACCTCTATGTATGTATACAATAACTTAAAATTAGTTGACACAATCTAGAGATTATTACAGATTTGTGTTATTGTGTGACTTGACCTAGAACCCGTTCTGAGCTTAGATATATAACGAATACTTAATGAACAAAATTGTTTCCCGCCGTATTGTGATTGAACAGCTCAACCCTCGGGTTTGCACTTTTGCAAGAAAGTCATTTTGTTACGTTAACCATGGTTAGCTGTTTATCATAGTCAAGTAGCCAGCAAATTAAGATTGAGTTCGTGTCATCTGAAAAACAACTCGTGATCATTTATACAGGAGATCAAAGGTCGAAATGCCACGATGTGTGACACATCAACTTATCACTATGGAAAAATGAAATCCTTAATGCTACAGGACCTGCATTTTTAGATGGGATATTTTTCACACAAACTTTCCCGACTAGCCAATAATGTTGTGCTCAAACTTGCATATGCCACCTTGTTACCATTTTATGCCAGATAGTTTTGTCAAATTGTTCGTCATCTCAGTAACTCAACTGAGAGGGGGTCGCTCAGTGTGCATGATAGTTGTAGCGAACTTGGTTCTGAAAGGCTCTTTACTGCAGAAGTACACGAGGACGTAGTCAAGCTGTGAAGCAAAAAGGGATAAGAAGGCAAAATATCGACTGATTATACTGGCGGCCTTTTGTGAGCTAAAAAGCAGTTCTCAGTGAGCGTTACTTATGATAGCAGAGTAGAAATCTTTGAATCCTTTTAACGTTCAAGGGTGTCAACTTGATTGTGATGAAAAAAAGAAAAGGAAAGAACTAAAAGGGCATGAAAAATTTGACTTGAAACGCCTCTGACCCAACAGTTTCAGTTAATTGATATACAGTTTAATCTTTAATGTTAGCTGACTTTCCGCTTATTTCCATGCTAAATGCCAGCCTCTGCATTGTGTGCGTGTGTGTGTATATGGCTGTGCTTTTCTGTTGCATGGACTTTCAAGATGCTCTATCACTTCCAAAATGGTGATTGATCAAGATGGTCTTCAAAGGCCTCCAAGTTGATGCCTCTGATCTTTTAGGGGCGTATGGTGTGACTTGACTCGATCCATACATCCACAAGTCGAATCACATGGGCAGAAAAACTCACGCTGTTAAGTTCAAAAGTCCTTAGTTCAGAAACACTTTCACTAAAACATACAATATATAGCTTCATCGGGTTGGCTGTTTGTAGACTAGCAAGACACAGATGCGCTCGCGTATGACGCATATTCTTAATCTTTTCTGTACTTGATCTCATCCAGATGCATGCAATATGCTACCTGATTTGTATGAAATTAAATCACCTGCATGTTGGACATGACTGAGAAAGAACTTGTGTGCTAAGTGATTCAGAAGTTGTACTGTGGATATGGAAGTATAATAGAAAACCGAGGAGGGAAGGGGGACCAAAAGTTGTTGACGTTTTGGTGGAAAAAATACATCTACCCACTATCATGGTAGTATGGAATTGCCATCTCAAACCAAGGAGAAGCGGCAGCCATAGTGTGATCTCAAATAGAGCAACTGTCCCCAGCCTACCGTGAGTTTACTATATAAGAGAAGGGCTCTTTCCTACCCGTGTTAACAATGCAATTCTCAGCACATCGTCATAAAGATATGGATGCATTTTTTGCAGCAGTACCCATTTGTGAAGAAAACAAAGATGAACGATCTGGCTAAAGATTCAGTAGCTCTCACTAAGGCTAGCTAGGACTTAGGAGTTGCTTATAACGAAAGGTGACTTGGGTTCCCTCGCTTATGCAGAAGCGAAACTTACAGAAACCTAAACGTCCCCAGTTTATAAGTGCAGCCAATCTTATATCACGAGCTTCTGTAGGCAGTTTAGATAGGTAGAGAGAGAGAGGAAGATTATGGAGTATACTCTATTATAGAAACTTTTTCTACATGATAACGGAAGCGACAGCTAATAACTTATCATGGATGAAACAGCTTATTACCACATCTGCATTTCCAAATAAGGAGGTAGTAGTCGCTCTCAGCAGCTTGAGATGTCTTGAAGTTTCTTGCCTGGCGAGGAGTGATGACCAAGGTAGACTTGCACGGCCAGCAACGAAAACACTTGTTAAGGCATGTAGGAGGCCTGGAACCCAACACTAGTTTTTTCTCTCCAAACTTTGGTCCGGATTGATTGGGTGTTGATCCATCTGAGCCAGAAAATTAACAAGCACAACCGTCAGTACTTCAGGAGATAGATTACAGATGGATAGGTCATGTATTGTCCTAGACTCCTAGTATTCCATCAGTGGAGGATTTTTACCTGATTTGGTGGGAGGAAAAGTGAGGACCAAGAGAAGGAGCGCCACTGTGATGCCTTTCCAAGTAAGGTAAAGTGCTGAGGAAGAAGCCATCTTCAGGTTCATTCCTTTTTTCTTCTCTTAACTTGATTTTCTGTTCTTCTGAACTTTATACCAGGGACGAGGAAGAAACGGTGCGGAAAGGAAGATCGTACACTGCAAAGATTTACTGATAAAGTAGAGGTAGAGAGAAAGAGAGAGGGAGAGAGAGTTGGGGGTTTAAATAAATGAGTGATGGGAGAAAATGAGACAGAACTGTGGGCAGCTGCCGGAGAAGACGACAAATCGCTCTCCTTTGAGAATTGGAACGGTATCCCTTGTGACTAGTATGCATTGACTATGCTGCCACCTAGGTGGGATCAGGTAATCCTGAAAATAGTTAATGGCCATGATTTCCAGTATCCACCGCCCATCATGGTGGATCAAGGGCCTGGACAACAAATCTACTGTTTAAAAGAATTTGACGTATTTGGCGCGTCTAATGCAGCGGAGACTTGAGAGTCCCCATGGACCAGGCTCTCCATGAGAGTCAACCTGAGCATTTAAGATCTGTTCTCCCCTCTTTAAGCACTCAACCGGCTGTCCCCTGCCTCATTGTGCAAAACAATGGAGGTTTTGCAGAACCCCACGATTCTTTTTAGGAGTCCCAACAGAGCGTTAATGTCTGCAATCTAAGCAACTCTGAGAGCGTTAATGGATTTCTTGAATCTCGTTGATGGTTCCTAACACGAGGGGAAACATGCTTCTAGCACACACAAACACTCGTTTCACTGTGCTTCTCAACTGCTGGAATTTCTATCCATCTTGCTCTTAAAAGCGGACTGCGCATTTGCAGCGACACTTATCGTTCCTGATGAAAAGTTTGATCCATGCATGCAGCGTTGGTTTAAAGGAAAAAGGAAGAAAGGAAACTCGAGTTCGAGTATAAAAGAGATATAGTGTTGGAAATTGCACCACAACATTGCTTTATGATTTTGATGTAGCTTTTAATAAAAAAAATAGCACCACCATGCTACCATCTTGTCGATTCGTTTATACCATCATCACTGTCATAACTTTTGAGGTTCTATTTGTAATACTTGTGAACATGCCTGAATTACAGTTTTTTTTCGAAATAAACAGAATGTGAGCATTGATAGATCAGATTGGATGCTTAACAATCGAGAGCTTCAGGATTTGCAACAGGAAGCTTGGAGTTCAGACTCTTCTTGTTTTGTACGTAATTCAGTGAATTAATTGTGATTTAATCAATTAAGGCGTAATTATTTGATCCAAGTTACATCGTATCAGTCAGATCTTATACAGATAAAAAGATAACAAAAATATCAGCTATGCAAGAAGTTTTGAGTCATTCTGCAGTGGCCCATGAGATTATTTAGTATCTTCAAGAACACTTTATAAACTTTATAAAGAAGAACCATGCAAATGGTAGTCTTACCATTCCGTTACAGAGTCAACAGTGTGCCTCTCTCGTTGGACTCGGTGTTTATCTTTCCTGAAGCACGGGTCAGATGGTTTGTTCTTATATTTTATTTGGTCTTTAATTAAAGGCAATGCAATGGCGAATGACTGGTAAACAAGAGGAGCGGACACCGAACCGATGCTGTTATGTCAATCAACAGTGCTCACATCTCTCCATCCACATTGGAATCATACACCATAACGGGGCCTTGAAGAGCGTTCAGCACAGGTCAAGTCATCGAATTATATAAAGCGGCCTCAGTCACTGCTCCGGTTGATTTAGCTACAAGGAAAGTGCGTCATCAGTCATTGGCTTATTGCTGTACAAACAAGCAGTTTACTGTGAGTGGAAACTCTGTGAGTGGAAACCCTGCTGGCGAAAAAGAACTTCAAGCATGGAGGATTGGACCTTCTAGATCGAGCATGTTGGGTGCTCTGTCTTTGTCAATGGGATGGTTCATAAGAGACCCAACAACAGCCCTTACCTACTGATCCAGACTTGATATGGTGGATCCACTTGAACTTCATACAGTCTCTCTCTCTCTCTCTTTAGAGAATACAAGATTTTCACAACAATTCCCACCTTTTAGCTGTTCTTCAATTTTGTTCTTCACTGTTCAACCTTTTTCAAATCCAAACTCTTCTGTTCTAATGTTTGGGTAGCACTCTTTACCACATCGGAAAGGATAAGATATGAATTCATCATGCCTGCAAGTATCCTTTTACGAAAATAATCATCAGTTTCGTGCAGAAATAAATTTCAAGAGTTGAAACCTGGATTTTCCTGTCAGAAAATCCTAAATGTGGTTCACAAGAGCACATCTAAGTATTGATCGGTGGGTTTTTTGACACTCAAACGATAGTTTTGAAAACTCTTATTTATATGCTCTTTTCCATAGTTTAGTCCATAAATAAAGACTATATACATATAAAAAATTCAAAAGTAAAACGATGGTTCTTCTTCTGCAGACATAAAAATTATTTAAATATGATAGGCAGAACACTAGAACAGTGAAACAGAAAGCTGGGCTTTACGTAAAGCGGCGGGTTATATGATCGTTTGTCTGTTTGCAAGATTGTTGATCTGTAAAAGTGGGCTTACTCTGCAGCCTTTTCTTTACACATGCACGTCTTTTCCATTGGGAAGGAACTGCCTGTTTGAGCAACCTGGCAGCTTTGAGGAGCTCCCCATCAACCCCAGCATTCAATTCCCATGCACAAATCGTCTGAATCAATTCACTTCTCTTCGTTGGCCTGTACTGGATCTGAGTTGTATTACCCCGATCCATGAGTCCATATCCATATATAAAAGCGATCGGGTTTGAGCTGCCAATCCAATCCAATTAGATGCTCGAGGGTTCGGCCTAAATGTGGGCTTGTGTCGGCAATTGACCACACAAAACCACGCATATTATTTCTTACATACACGTATTAGTTAGTATCCCATAACCCTATTTGCATATTTACATATTAGTGCCTCTCTTGCCTCAGTCATTCATTTTTGAAACCAGAAACTTTTAAATCCTTCATTACATGCGCCATTTTTTGTAGTTTTGAGCTCTGTGAAGAGGCTAAGTATGAAGACATTAAGCTCATAACAAATGTGGTTGTATAATGTTGATTACGGCTAAAAGTTTTTTACGTGAGGGGCACTAGATTTGTACTGACAATCCCCATATGGGAAAATATTTGCAAGACTGTACTAATCTTTTTACAGTTTATTTTGAGTGTCATAAAATATCAGAAATTTTTATAATTTTTGAACTTTATTAAAATTTCTTATCTCAAAGTTTCATTATTTCCAAACCAAGATTTATTTTATTTTATTTTTAATCTTTATCACTAGTGGTTATTCATGAAATTCTGAATTCTTATATCTTTTCAACTTGTGAGAAAATTTTATCAACCTTATTATAGATTTTTGTCAGACATTTTAATAGCATTTTCTGTTTTTTGATGAAATTTATTTAACAAAGATTTTTAAAAATAGATTGTGATTTTTTCTTTGCCGAATATTTGGATAAGTTTTCCTATCTTTTTGCATTTTATTATGCGCTCTTCCTAACATTTTTGCTATTTTTAACTTCATAACATTTTTCCTCAAATTTTCATAATAGGGTTGAGAACATTTCAGATTCTGTAATGAGCATTGATAAAATTTCGAACTCTTATATATTTGCAACTTTTGTGAAAAACATTTTACTGAGCTTCTATTTTCATGTTTTAAGGCTGAATCTAGTGGGGGTCTGCCCCAGTTAAATGAGTTAGAAATGTATGTATGTAGAGTGTATCTTCGTTCTGTTTAGAAGTTCATATTATAATATGAAAGGGTGTATACATGGCAAGGTAAGAGATCGATTTGAACCAGTCCAATTATAGAAGTCCCATGGTGTATAAGAGACTATATTTGTTGCCAAAGTTTTTATAGTAAGTCCAAATTTTATGATCAAGTTATTTGAATATTCCAAGGGGTAGTCATACATATTTGAATTATGGCGTGGGACTTTATGTGCTTCCGGTAGTCAAATCCAAATCTAGGTTTGGAATCCAATTATGCATAAAAGTTGGATCATGTTCCTGTCAGTCTCTGATTGGATTTCAAATCTCTAGTATGAATTCTAAATTGATTCTTATTAAGGAAAATCCGTTTGAAGCTAATAGGGTGAACGGAAGGTATCCCTGCTTGGAAGGAGAAGATTTTGCTATGCTTCTTTTTATCGAATAGGACTTGGAAAGGGTAACATGGATCTTTGCTTTTACTATTAAAACAAAAAAAATCATAGGTTTCTAAGGAAATGAAGCTCTACTCCTCGTTGGAGATCCATCACATGTTTGAGAGTGATCATGAACCGATCATTTGAATCATGTGGCAAAACGAGATTGATTCGTTTGCAGCTTTTGTTTTCTTCAACATTTTTAACTACTTATTTATCAAACTTGTTCTCTAATATAAGCCGACTGCAGTTCAGGTGCTTAATAAATACATAACAGATACAGAATCATTTGATATGCAGGCCGATCATTCAAGAAAAGTAGGCCAAAACTCTAAGAACTTGAATTTCTATTTCATTTCATTATTGGGTTTCTCTTACATCATTAGTTTCTTTTTTACATCAGGATTTCTCTTGTGACATCATTTTCTTTTTTCTTTTTTTTATTCATCATCTGTTTTATATGGGTGAGATATCATTTGTTCTTTTCAGAACTTGTTCACTTTTTTATGACACAAAGATAGGTTGAATAATAGCCAATATTCACTAACGTGTGCGCATTAGTGACATATCCTTATGATGCTTTGCTTCGCATGAGAAATAGTGTAAAAAAACTTTTAGTGACGACTTTCTCATCTTTTTTGGCGATTTTTTCGTGTCAGTAGAAAGTGGTTTTTAAGATGTGGAACCATTCTTGGTCTTTAAGAGCTTCTATTTTATCTGTGCCAATGTGATGAAGGTTCTTGTAGCAGTTTATTGCAAAAATTCCGAAGTAACAACGGTTTTGCAATAATATTCCATTGTTTATACACAGAGTTTCAACATTGACTTGGTCGTTTACCAATTACCATTTGTTGTATTCATCTTTTTGTTATTGGATGTCGGGGCACTTCAAGTACCACAAGTTAGCCATTGACTTAAGACAAATATAAAATCTGCCATACTATTACCTATATTAATACCCTGAACAGTGACATCTCTATCAAAGCTTAAAAAAATGTTTAAGATATTGCCGAAATTATTCATCTTTAAGTGAGTTTTTGATGATATGGACATTTTCAAAATCATCCTTGCCTGTTACCTGCGTTTCAGATCTATCCTCAAATTTATCCTTAAGTCTAAAGCTTTCCTTTCTTTCAATAACTTTGCTTTTTACACCAATCGACCCAGCTTTGCTAGCGCTCATATGACTAACATTTGCTTCTTCGAGCAACTTCTCAAGGGGCTATCTTCCATTTTGTTGATCTTTTGAACTTGGCATTAAAGACGCAAAGGGAAAGTGACTAAGATGGTTTCTTAACCACAAGGAGGTCGCCACAAGATGGGCTCTCACGGAAAAGCCACAGAGAAGGTGTCTGTCTGCTGCTGATTGATGTAAACTGTGCCTTTTCCAAAGCAGACTTCACTGTCTGCCCCACCATATGCCGAACAGCCGAAGTATCGGAGATGGGTAGCGGCGCTATGGTTAGGTTAGCTGCCTGCCCATCTCCCCAAGGGGCGCGATCACTTCTTTGAGCGACAGCAGAAAATGTGGAAAAGGGACGTTTGGTGGTCCGCGGGAAAATCCGGAGCACAAATTTCTCTCGCTCTTCTTCCCCGTCTGGTGCTTTCGTCGTCCTCCATTTCCGGCTAATTAAGACTCGCTTTTTCTGTCATTATTCAGCAGCCTCAACCAACCTTTCCTTTTTTTCATTTATGACTTGCTTTCTCGAGGGTCCGGTTTTGAACCGAGCAGCTAAGGTCACGATCGGTTTCGACTTGTGACGTACTTGTCCATGGTGGCCGACGTCGCGCGGTGGGCAGTTTACCAGCAGCTAGTCTCACGCATAGGGCTTCGTCATGCTGATGAAATGCGAAATCATGATCCAGACGGCTAGGTAGTCGCCGACCATGCAAGAGTGTCGCGGATGCAAAGCAAAATCGCTTGGTAAAAATGGATTTGGTAAAGTTTGACGAGTTAATGGTTTCAGCATATTCTCATACATTTTGCGTATATATGTGTACTATTTACTTTTGCTTGAACAAAGTTGGTCCATACTTCAGTCTCTCTCTTACTCTATAAAAGAAGGTCCATTCTTCATTCTTTTGGAATTGTTGATGGGTCGTGGCCGGTGATTTTGTTGCATCTTTATATTTTGATGGGTCGTGACTGGTGATTTTGTTGCATCCTGGTATTTTCTAGCATGCTTCCCTCTTTCTTTTATGATACTATTTATTTTACTTGTCATTTCCTTATATATAAACATCAGAATGAATTTTCACTGCTTTTATGGAGATCTCTACATCATTCTGTCACAATGCATCAGTGATGCAGAACAGAAGCACAAGGAGAATGGAGTACTAGAAAGTAACATCTGTCTTATGGAGTTACTATTTCAACAGAACATTGAGCAAAAAGAAAGAAAAACTCGAGTTCCATATACCTACTAGCCTGAAACCGAGAGAGGCCTAAGCCCCTTCCTCTCTTCCCTCCAAGCTTTACAGCTGTTTTGAGACTTAGGTGGGAAGTTGCTGTTTAAAAGAACAACAACCCACAAACATCAAATTGAGAACCGGACTTTCACCGGCCGACCCCTCAGGGTGAATTAGAAAATGGATTGAATAAAAAAAGAGAAGCAAAAGGACAGTGAGTTCAAAATGGATTGAATAAAAAAAGAAGAAGAAGAGAGAAGCAAAAGAAAGTGAATTTCAGTGAAATCCTCCCACCACCTTGCTCAGATTAGGTATTATCTTAACTGTGTCGAATGCAGCAAGGCATCTTGAGTTTAAGGGTGCCTGCGCCCACACAGAGACAGAGAGAGGAGAGAGAGAGACAGAGACAGAGAGAGAGAATGCTTATATAATTATATGATAAAACTGACAATTAATGTCATCCATAGGGGTACAATTCGTTACAACAGGAAACTGGGACTCTAAAGTTTTGGCTTGGATGGAAAAAACGAAGCCAACACTACGTGTTGTCATGGCAGACGCATTCAGATATCTGCCGACACCAAAGCCACTCACAGAAGAGAGAACCCAGTCACCAAACAAGCTGCACACCCCCACAGAAAGCACTAAAGGACGTACTCGGAGCCACCATCAGCACAGATGTCACCAGCCACCTGAAAACCCCATTTAGACGAGAAACTAGTCTGTAGAAACCAAGAAAGACAAACACTCGCTAACATGGACACTGGAAAGTACAAATCACCATGGCCCAACAGAAGGCATGGCCAAACACCAGGACCACCCAGAGAGCAACCACAACGGAAAAAAACAATCCTAAGAAAAAACGATAGTGACTCTTCTGAAGAAGCACTAGCCAAGCAGCCAACGTGGGTACTTAGGCTGAACAGGCTGCCTTCCCTAGAATAGGGAAGGAAGAACCTGAAAAAATAAAGAGAACGGGGAACATTAGCGACACAACCAAGGTTTCCTTCCTTCCACCATCACTCCCCACTACTCCTTACTTCATTGTAGAAGGCCCATTCAGAATGCCAAACAAATGAGCCCAAAAAGGAGAACAAACACAGAATGCTGGGTGGTCACACGTAGAAAATATCTCTTAATAAGTTATAGCCCATCTGAGAAGTTCCTGAAACCAGCATGTTTCTTCAACCGTCCTTGCTTTCACTCCATTCCCAATGTATCAAGAGAGGATGTCACACCTCCACATTCTCTCCCCAAGCCACCCAACTGCCTTGTTGCTGATCAAGTTACAGCGCTGAAGGTTCAGGCCAACCAGAGAACTACTCAGTTTTCTCAGGATGGGTACGCTCTTGTCTGACACCTGTGAGCAGCCTGAGAGTGAAAGGACCTGCAGATCAGGCAACCCTCCTCCACATGAGGGTAGGGAAACAATTCCATGATCAGTGATTGAGCACTTTGACATGTCCAGGTCCTGTAGTGATGGGCAATTGGCCAATATAACCTTCAGGCTCTCATCACTCAGCCTCCTGCAACCACCAAGGTTCAGAAGCTGGAGGCTACCACCTTGAAGCGTTGTCAAATGGGTAATGGCATCATCAGTGAGGTTTATGCACCCACTGAAATTAACCTTCACCAGACCAGCTCTGCAGTTCTCCATCAGAGACAAAACACCAGAATCTGTAATGCCAGTGAGTCCACTGAAATCAACATGCTGCAACTGAGGGCAAACCTTCCCAACAACAGCCAGGCCTTGGCTTCCAAAACAAGGACAATCCCGAATGGTCAATGAACGAACTGAATTGCAAACAGGCAGGGGAACCAAGCAGCCATTCTGATCCTTTATCCCCATGCATTTAACCAGACTGAGTGTCTTAAGTTTGGCCTTGCAGTCAGAGAGAGAACTCAAGATCCCTGTCTGAGTGATCTGGTTGCACTCTTCTAGCTGCAAACTCTCCAGTGTTCCTGCAGCTCTAGCAAACACACACAGCCCATTGTCGGAGATGAAGAAGCACCTTCTGAGACACAAATGTTTCAGAACTGGGCAGCCCAAACCGATGGCTTCAAGACCTGAGTCTGTCATCCCCTTGCAGAATGACACTGCAAGGGACTTCAGCTTCTTCAGGCCGCGTGCATTGCCAAGAGCCCAGAACCCGCGCTCACCTACATACTGAAGGCCCATGAGTGACAATTCAGTCACTGATTTAGCATAATGACCAATAACCGCAAGTGACAGATCAGAAATATTCAGGGCCTGAAGCCTGATCTTGACGAGGCCAGCAGCACAGGCAACCAGACTAGCCACACCTTGATCACCAATAAGCGGGCAGTCATTGATATTAACTGACTGAAGGTTTGAGCACGATCGCCCAATAGCTTGCAGGCCTTCATTTCTGACACGCGGGCAAGACTCCAAGGTTAGAGATGACAAATTTGGACAGTTTTCTGCAATGGCAACCAATCCCCTGTCCGTGATCATTGGGCAATGAGAGAGATCAAGCTTCTCCAATTGGTGACAACCTTGAGCAATCTCACATAGTGACGCATCACTAATGGAGGGAACGTCCCAGATGGAGAGAACTTTAAGTGAAGGGCATCCACGAGCAATGGCAGAGAGACCAACATCAGTAACACCACGAGTTGCATCGGTTCCTCGTATTAGAAGTTTACCCAGGCCGCCGAGCTTCACAGTGCCAATGGAAATAGCAGCAAGTCTAACATCCGTGGATTTCTTACCTTGCAAAGAGCGTGTAAGGTATCCATCATCTCTCCCAATTCCTTCCTCAGAATCACCATCATCAGCCTCTACAGTTGGAGCTGTCACCTTCTCATCATCGACATCCATGGCACCAGAGTCAGGGTGTCGGAACCCTCTAGATGTAGTGGTCGCAGAGGCCATCTTTGAGACATTAACGAAATTGCAATTGTTGGGTCGTGAAACAATCTCAGACCTGCGGATGCTGCTCTGCAGCAGGAGCCATCGCTTGGAGACACAGGCACAAGCGCTCCGGTCACGGATGCAGGACACCCTTCTCAAGATCTCAAATAGGCACTCGTCCGGGAGAATTTCTATTGAAGGGACAGCCTTTTGCGAATGCTGTTCTCGGTTTCTGAGGATGAGGGGGTCGCTAATCCTAGAGCGCTTCCGCGGTGGGCCGTCCACATCAATGCTAGGTGATGGGGAAAGAATGAAGTTCGAGGTGAAGTGCCCGCCTTGGCAGAGATCCTCATCTCCTGTGGGTAAAACAAAAACAAATATGAAACCCCTTGACCAAATAATCCTAAAAGGCAGAAAGATGTTAACAGAAACAGAAGAACCAATAAGGAAGACCTTATCTTCATGAGAGGAAAATGAAGACCCCGCATACAAATCGATAACCTCAATGAATCCATAAAAATCAAATTCAAAGAAGAAAATAAATCTGCCTATGCACGTATAAACCAAATCTGTTACATGAGATCCAGCACCCTCTAACACGAAGTCCAACTTCGCTCGCTGAATTGTTGAAGACCGTAAATGAAAAATAAGTTCCAAATCCGACCGACAGGATCATTGCATTTGGAATTTAAAGCACCCAAAAGAACATCAAACCAAAAGCTTTTCTTTGATAAAAACACTAGGGAGAAGGCCAGAAGGGTTACCTCCATCATATAATGCAGGGGAAAGGAAAAAGAAAAGAACAAACACATTCAAACTCCCAGAAACCACATTCAAGAAAGTGGAAATGAGCATGAAAAAACTAGAGCGGACAAAGGGAAATGGAAAAAAGAAGAAGTAGAGCAGCCCACCCCCCGTACAAAACAAAAAACGCAGGAAAACAAAGAGACAACCAAAAGATTTCAAATTTCCATGAACTTCAACATATGTACAACAAAAGTTACCAAACCAAATTCACAAAGAAAGCTTAATCAAACGAAGGAACTTATTAAAAGAAACACCCAAAAATACACAAAAAAAAAAAAAAAAGGAAAAGCAAATGTAAAGAAAAAGAAGACGCAGATGGAAGAAAGAAAATAAGCCTTACCACTACGATTGACGAGAATAGACATATCGACGTCGTCAACCTCCTCGGAGAGCCAGACAATAGCAACAACGACAATCTCACCAGCACCGCCACCAGTCTCTCAGGGACAGCACCAACAAGAGAAACAAGCAGCAGAAGGATCACAAACGCCTCTTCCAGCAACCCCTCTCCAGTCACAGAGTGCATATACGAAAGAGAGAGAGAGAGACAGAAAGACAGGGAACGAGATAGAGAGAGAAAATTCGGGAGTTGGGTCTGAGGGAAGGGGGCCTCTGCACCCTTTGCCCAGCCCCGACGCCTGAATGGAATTAAAAGGAAGGAGAAGACAAGATTTGGAGAAAGACCAACGTTCGGATCGGTACACCCCCCTCTTCTCGTTTCCTGTTTGATCCTTTCCCCCTTCTCTTTTTACGATTTTATTATCCCCATTCCCCACCCTCTCTCTCTCTCTCTCTCTCTCTCTCTCTATTCAATGCACCGTTTTCCATAGTAAGCCTAACCTTTCCGCACCTAGCTAAAAGACACTCTCTTCCTTCTTCATATATTTCTTTAATTTTCTTCCTTTCTTCCTTGTAGAAAATAAGATTACTCAACAGCTCAGTCTACCAGCTCCTCTGTCCCACCAAATGCCACATAAAGATAATTCTAATCCCGCCACATTCTCCTTTGGGGTCCATTAATTTTATTTAATTGAATATACGTAAATGTCTTTGGAATCTTAAGTTTTGGTTTTAGGGGAATGCACCTTTCAATCATTCTTTTCAGTGTTGAGATATGCAAGTTTTATACGTTATCATTGTGTAGAATACATAAAATATCTTATACGTGTCGAGAGTTCTGACCATTCAAGCCACGATGATTAGCAATTAAAATATATACATAACATTTATAATATTAGATCTTAACTAAACGGCCGGTGCGGCTGACATCTTAAGAGTACTTATACATTGTATTTTAGACAAAGCTTGCATCGGTTCCCAACTCTTTCATTTCAAACTTTCGTTTGGGTTGACTTGGAATTCTGGAAGTTAGTCCATTTGAACATGGCTTAACTTTTAGTGCGAGAGCATTTTGAGTATCATCTTTCATCCCTAATGCGAAGATCAAGTTTGCTCTTCTGCCTCTTCCTTCATGTCCTCTCCTTCATACCCTTTGATCATGATATCTGACAGCGTGTTTAACAAAATTGACAAAGTTTCACTTGAATTCAGCCGAACTGCTGCTTCCGTTTTGATTCATTTGATTTTTAATTCACTACCCTTTAATCCTCAAAATGAAAGGAAGAAAAAGATACTGGGTAGAGGTATATTCATCCTTCTTGTGAGGCCAAATGAGGTAAGCACTTCCATTTCTAGTACAAGAGAGGTTACCTAGAGGCTTTACCTCGACACATAATCAGATGATGAATATCTTGTTTCTAGCTTGAGAAGTTTTTATCACATCTCTGCACATTAAACTGGATAATCTCCATCGTCTTTGAAGTATAGAAGAGGAGAAAAACACAAGAAACTCAGTTGTTCATTAACCTGAATTTGCAATTTACCGAGTCTCTCTTTCACCAGCACCTTATCATTTAGTTCAAACTTACAGGATTGGTTGAATAGCATTTGCTTACGGGCTCACATTCTCTTCTTGTGCATTAGATCATATGTCATCACCATTATCATCATTGAGCCTTATCTGGTTCAGATACATGCACTTGATGTATGAAATTTGCTAAAAGTTGGTGTATTTGGAACCGTGAAGAATTAATATTCTTCTACAGTTTGTACAGTAGAGACAAAAGGACCGACCCTTTTTCATTTGAAAAGACTCTTCATAAATTGACCTGTAATGCGCTCATGGTTCATGCATCTGCTTCTTACTCGAGGGGCCCTAGCTTGACCCTGAGTATAAAAGCTTTAAGCTAATGGCATCTGTAAACTGTCTGCTTAAGGCCCCAAACATATGGTATATATTTGCAGGTTTTGATGCGAAATAGAGACGATGTTTACAACATTGCTCATGGCGAGTCACGAGTAGAAGAAATGGGAAAAGGCTTGGAGTTATTAATGCAGTATCAATCTAAAAGACGTATGTGGTTGCAACTTGCATTGTACACAGTGCACATCATCTACAACAACGTCCGGCCTTTTGGGGGTTCAATTAATTACTGTCTTCTTCTCGTATACATATTCATGGACCATGGTTAAGTTATGTGCATGATCATGAATATGTTAACCCATGATCAAACAGGAGGTTCAAGGTTTTATTTCGTGGTTAGTGTGATAGTTTTAGTGACATGCTTTCTTTACAAAGAGATAAGGTCAATTTCTTGTTTATTGAAAATTCAAACGCAGAGATTCAAGGTAGAAGATTGCTTTTAATTACATGAACTACTGCAGCTAGCAATTCTCTTTAAGCAAATCACGCTAAAACTTATAGATAGCCATGGTTCACTTCTCAGCCGGTAACATTGAGTAATTATCATCTCAAGATCTACGTCGACTAATACACGATGCAATTATTTAGCACCAGTATTTCATTTACATTGGATGCAATGGCTGCCAACCACCGCTCTCAGAATTGATGAAGTGTGGGTCATGCATTTTCTTCCAAGAGACCAAGACTTATCTGCTCGGTACTACTGAGTCTTGAATTCAAATTCAAGATATGTCTGGCTTTTAGACTACGGATTAAGCAGATTAAGTTCAGAAAAACCAAGAAAAGGCCATTGTTTTCAGTTTAAAATTAAATGATGGAGCTGCACTCACATGTCTTGTTAATGATACTTTATTATATATTAAGCAGCCCAAGGTAAAGCCCCCAAGATATATATTTTGAACTTAAGCTGGCCAATTATATGTAGACGCTTCAGTGAACGTTTCAGATCATCTAATTCACTATTTTGCTTGTACTGCCACTCTGTATATAAACTTAATTTGAATTGAAACACAATAGCGTGAATATTAAGAAATAGATGTTAAACAGTTCCAAGCATTTAATGCAATTGTACCTGTATCATTATAAAAATATATATCAGGACATGTACATGTATGCGTACAGTGTACATATTTAGAACATTGCCGGCCAGACAAAGAAAGATGCGCAATAGAAATATCTCTCGCTTGACGGGAGAGAGGTAGAGAAATATGGGTCGAAGATGGGCCACCTTATAAAATATATTATAATTTAGCATTATTTGATCGAAACGTTGAAAGATGCTTTAATTTTTTTTGCTAGAAAATCTGTCCTGGAACGAACTGTTGCCATGGAAAGACCGAAGTTTCAGCGCAACGTGAAATATGCACAGTCAAGCATTTGGATTCTTTAGCAAGTCTATTTTCATAAGTTATAGAAGTTCATTTTAAAACAAAACATGTAACCACATAATTCGTGGAAATTCACCATAAAAAATAGTCAATCGATCTCATATATATATATATATATATGCCCAATTAGACCTCTTTCTTTCTTTCTCTCTCTAAAAGTTCCAAAAATGAGATGATCAAGGGGGGCCACTCGCGAATATCTTCGCTTGCTTTTCTCGAGGAGATGTGGGCAGGTGCATGCATGCTTATTGCTTTAATGACATCACGCGGCGAGAGAAAATGAAGAAGAAGGAGGAGGTAAGAGAAGAAAAAGAAGAAGAGAAAGCGATGGGAAGTGAGAGCGCGCGGTTTAATTGAGGGCTGGCTGCCGACGACGACGCAGTAGTACTTGATAATCTGTTGGTAGGATAGGAAAGGAGCGCTCCCTCCCCACCTTCCTTTTTACTATTACAAGAAATTCAATAATCTTCTCGATCTACTGATCATTCGCCCAAGTTGGATTTAATTTATGCACTTCATCGCTTTCTCGAGCTCACGTTTCACTCTTGTACTTTTCACCTTGCGATCCTTTGAAACTGTCATCTCCCCGAAGCGCAACTTGGGCTGTCATAATGAAATATTTCCACTATCTCTCTCTCTGTCTTTCTCTTTTTCTGCGTCCACGGCTTGAACTACGAAACGTGTTGTTCCTTTTCCAAAAAGAGTTGTTCTCCCCTCCTCCATCATGGCGTTGATTTACTCTGGAAGCTAGCTAGTCACATTAACAAATTGCTCTTTTACTCCTTTTCTCTGTAGATCTTCCGGTGCATGCATGTGTAGCTGTAAAAGCATCTGCTTTAGGTGCTTGTTAGAGTTATGGTCAATTCTTGTCCCACTTGTATTATTTTTTAATCTCTCTCTCTCTGTCTCTCTTGTACAAAAGCTTGGCGTACAAAAGAGCGGATCCTGTTTAATATGATTTATTTTATTCGATCGCATGCTTCTAAAGTTTAGTTCCAACTGCATGCTTCTTTGGACCATTTCTAAAGCAGTCCCCTGTTCATGAACTGCAACCGGTTCTTTCTTTTTTCCTAATATAAAAAGTTCAAAACCATGTAAGGAGTTGAAATCCGAGTCGATGTACATGAATAAATTAATCATCGCCGTTGCTGGCCAAGCTTTTGATGCTTGATCAGTTCATAGGTTATATTTTACAAAACTCTGAGTGACATACTTCAAGATTACTTTAACTTGAGTATTAACATCAAAGTACAAGTGTATTTATTATTGGTTATTTATCCTAAAGTATACGTTCTGATCGTAGTTTGCCCAAAAAAAAAAAGAGAGAGAGCTTCATTCTTGACCACCAAAGTTTCCGCGTTGTACAATCCACCAAGTGTTCGGTTCATAAGAGATTATAGACATCTGGCTAGGCATGAAATTTGTTTGTTTCAATAATGTTTCTCTATACAAAACTATACAGTCGATCGAAGGAGTTCTAGTCCAAGATCATGATTTCAACCTTCAAATCTTGAAGATCTTGGCGCACTTTTGTGAAGCCCAGCCGCTTTTGTTGGCTTATTGTACCTGCTCTGCCGCATGTATAGCAGAAAATATTTGACTGTTCCTCTATATGGAAAGGCGGAGAGAGAAGCGTGGACTCATTCGCTCGATACACTGAACTCCCAACTCATCACTCGTCACCCTCTCATCACATTCACGTACAAACTGAAACAACCCACCTCTCTCTTACCTTCTCCCCATCTCAATTCTCTAATGCTGCCAGCACTCGAATAACAACTCAGTTGAATTATTCAGCGCCGCAGCCACGAGCCGATGTACGTGTATTTCTCCGCACTTCCGATATCAAAAGGAAAAGAGATCCAATACATGCACAATGAATCAAGTCTCTCTCTCTCTCTCCTGTGTTTCGGTAGAGAAAAACCAAGCGATGATGGAGGTTCATTGCATATTCTTCCAAACACGACAGACACTTTTCCTTTTCTGATTGAACCGGAAGAGGGCGGATACCATGGAAGCGACAGAAGTATATGGAAAGAAAGAAAAAAGAAAAGAAAGGTGTGGCTGAGAAGGAACACACGCCGGCGACGTCCTTCACATACACTACCTGATCATCTCATGCTCCAGCTATTACGTACTTGACCATTGATGACGCCCATCTTTTGGGTGGGGGCTATGCATGCATTTGGCCCCCGCCCCCGTTCCTTCTTCCTCCTCGAGAGGAGCATCAGTGTTTCAGTCTCGATCGAGAGATGGGAATACTGAGTGCGACTCCAGTCGTCTTCATCACCGACCAGTTTGCACCCACATTGGCATTTTCTCTGTGCTTTTCTGGCCACGCCAAAAACGATACTGTCCCATGTGGCCCCGCCATGGCCTTTTGTTGATAAAACTTCACTCCTTGATATTGCTAAGCTGGTTACAATGTATAGAGCTGATGTGCATGACACCTACCCTTGAAAGTGGGCTCAAAGTTCATTGAAAGTGAGCTAAAGAAACACATGTCATGCATATAAGGGGCTATACACTATGCACTTAACAACCTCTCATTTCCTTATGATCCAATATTATCTCATATCAGCCCGTATGCATGCATGTCTTGGCAGCGGACCTCAACTATCTAGGCCCGCACATATCGTAAAATAATGTTTAAGTATCTGCTTTAAAGTATTTGGTAATTATTTTTAAATAAAAATGTCAACTAGTATTGCATGGGCCGATGTGGACCGATGCACAACTGTCGCGCACCATTTCAAACTCGCTAGATACTGTAGATCTACTCCAGTGCTCACCAAGTTTTATGATGTCAATGGATTGTATGCGATGTACAATTTAGGTGACTCAATAGGAAGTGGAACAAATTAAGAACCAATGGGTAGTCCTCAATAAATTGCTTACTGCAATTCATGGATTAATTGAACGTTACCTTCTCCATTGAAAGCTGTTCTTTATACAGTAGCATCAATAATTCCCTACAATTCTCTCCAACCCTAATAGATTAAACCAGCTTTAGCTTGAGTAAGGAGATGGAAAGATGGATCATTGACCAGTTGAACGTGGACTCATTGACGCCCACTCCCGTGTGGAGAAATCTGAAGTGGCGAGCAGCTACTCGGACGCTCAATCCCTCGCATCTTTGCTCTTGTAATTGCATTATTTATGAGAGCCGAAACAAATCTTTGAGATTCTCAATATCGCCTGATCTCAATGTCAAGATGGGGGCTGTACCCAAGACTAAGTGCATCCTTTATTAATAAAGAAAGGCTTCCCTTGCGGCTTAGATCTTTGTTTGGTAGTCAAGTTTCCGTGCAATAGAAAAATCTCAAGAGATCCAAAGTTGCTGCAGGGAAAATCTAAGAGATCCAAAGTTGCTAATAAAAGAATCTAAGAGATCCAAAGTTGGTACAAAGAAGATCTAAGAGATCCAAAGTTGCTACCAGATAAATCTAAGAGATCCGAAGTTGCAAAGAAAAGTACCGGGAATAAGAGATTCGAAGCTGCTATTGAGAAAATCTAAGAGATCTTGAGGTGTACCGGATAATACAAGAGATCCAGCGTTGAAAAGTTGTAGAGTACGGGGAATAAGTAAAAGATTGAAAGTGGCTACTAGGAAAACCTAAGAGATCCTGAGTTGCTAGCACAGCTACCCGATCAGCCGTCAACGCAGAGTACTTGGAAACACTAACATGAATGATATCACGCCTGCTGTCCCTATTGTTTTGGTGATGCAAGCAAAACCCAAAAATTCTCCCATCACCTGCTGCGCATCGAGATGCCTCCCATTGATAAAAATATAGAGGTTACTAAGCATCACCCTATTCTCTCACTTGGAATTCAACATGAAAGATTAGCTCTGCTTGGAAAGTGGCAGATGGGATCTGGTGTTCACGGATTTGGTGAGGTTACAGCCAAATTATCTTTAATGGTGATTCGTTGGAGAGGTGGTTTTCAGGAGGTAGTTACTAGTTAGGCATTATGTTATGTACCCTTAGCACCTGTATTATGCATCTAACAAGGCAGATGAAACCCTCTTTCCTTTGTATTTACACGTCACAAGTTATAGTAACTATTGGTAGTTGGGACATTTCCAATAAAGGATCAGCTGGGAGATGCTCCCATCATCATATTGACAAAAAATAAGAGTATGTACAAGGAAGAGTAGTTGGAACATTTAGAACAACAGTTTCTGCACTTAATTTAGATGCACAAACTTCTACTGGTTCTTACAGTTTGGTAGGTAACACGGGAAAATGTTGACATTTGAACCATTGCCGTCTTCCATTTGTGTGATTTTGGTAACCAGACAATAAACCCTTTTTTGTAAGTTTACTGTCTTATATTTACAAGCTTGGTGATTCTTTGGTGATAAGCACATTGTCATTTGCATTGTCACCTTCAAATTTTCACAAGTTCTTGTGATTCCAGAGTGAAAGAATCACACGTAAACTTTCCTAAACACTAGTTATTTAAAACTAAAAAGAATCACAGGCTACAGAAGAAGGTAAATTTCCTCGGTTCCGTGATCTCTCCTTGCAAACCTCAAAGGGTTCACAGTGCAAGAAAATGACAGGCGCGACACCTGATTCTCAAACATTCGAGTGAAAGTTGGAAGACTTTAAAGTTTAAACTGTAACTACTGGATATATGAGTAACAGCCATATGCTAAAGAATCACAACTGTGATTCCTGAACTTGTGACTACACGAGTACACATCAGAGCTTGTAAGCCATATACTGTTTTTTCGGTGCATCTTTGAGAGAGTGATCGCATGCCCTTTTTCTGTTATGACCAGGATGTCAAACTCTAGAGCTCTCCACTCCACTCTAAAGGTCTTCCATTCCATCAATCGGTGCTCTTGTTTGTAAGCTCAAATTCCAAATTGAGTACATCATGATCTTAAGTTCTTGTTTTAATTAGATAATTTCATCCAAACACATTCAGGTATACCAAGTAGTTGTGTTGGATTGGTCCCCTAAACTAAAAGAATCTCATCCTTTTACCCTCTTTTTTCTGAACTGATGCTGCAGAATAGACAAAAAAATCTATTCTTTTGTCTGGCTAGGCTTCAGAGAGAAACCAGCCGATTAATGATACATCTCATAATTTCACGGACCTAAGTTGTCAAACCATTAACCAAAATCGCTAACAATAACATGAGTTGGTCACATGATCAGTTGTGATTTTGTACAATGACAAAGAGAGGGAGGGATGGAGGGAGAGAGAGAGAGAGAGATTTGAAATTAATAAGATGATTCTCGCACCAATACTAGTCAACCACAAACTCTCGTTTCTAAATTTTAGGTAAACGGTTCAGATACGTTCCGAAGTGTTGCTCTTGCTTTCTTTCTTTTTTCCCTTTGTTCCTTTCTCTTATTTCTGCTAGATACCAAATTCAATTCAATTCTAAGTTACCATGTATTTAGCTTGTCCAAATCCTAACTGCTTACTTCACAATAAAAGTTTTACCTGTTTTGAAATTTATTTTCATCATTTTCGTAATTAGACCAACAGAGATCAGGCTTTTACCAGAATAAAAGAGAAAGGTGTTGGAAGGCACATGATGCCGTAGAATTCAGTAGTGCTCAAATTGTTGCCAGTCCTGGTCCTTGCTTCTGCAATAGAATGCAAGACTAAAAACAACTAATACACGTAAATCGCAGAAAACGTGATAATTTGAACGATGGAACCAACCCAGATGCCTATCACATGATAAGACCAGACGTCAAATTTCAAGGCTGCAGAATATTAATGGGAAGTTACCACCGAAAACAATCTCTGGCTTGATATATAGAGAAGACCTGTAGGGAAACTATCAAGCCCCAAGCTGACAGAGACAATAATTGCCAACCTATGAACTCATGCACTAGTCATACAAACCCTCCACCTCCCAGACGTCTACAAGAAAATCTACCATTTCCTGTGGAAAAAGTAAAAATAAGTGTTAGTTTACTTGTGTGGTGCACCGTCCCGTGGTCCTCAGAAGTGCAAAAATATGAACATGATAGCCTTGTCCTGCCTCCATTCAGGAGAGATTCAACATGACAACAAACATCTTCCTGAGAAATGAAAATATTACTCTTCATGATAATACCAAGGTTTACAATAGGTTATAGGCCTTTATCATTTCATCAAATCAAATGCCATGCCAGAAAAGACAGAAAAGTGGAAAAGGTTGCCTTGAAACCAAGAAGGATCCTCAAATGCAACAGGATTCTCAAAACACCATAGGATAACAGCCAAGACTAAGACTTTGAGAAAGACAGGTAAATCTCTATCATATAGAAAGCACAGATAATAACCATTTTACAGAAGATGTCAACTTTCAAGGTGCCAATCAATTTTCCAAAAAAAATACCTCTCTCTCTCTCTCTCTCTCTCTCTCTCTCTCTCTCTATATATATATATATATATATATATATATATATATATATATATATATATATATATATATATATATATATATATATATATATATATATATATATATATATATATAGGAAAATTGCATTGTCAGAGTCACCCAACCATCTAATCAAGACCGTCCGATCAAACATGATGGATGGTTAAGAAAAAAATAAAAAGAAAAAGGTGATAGGCATTTTCGTTAATCTAATATTAGTTCATACTTTTTTCTCCTTGTCTTTTTTTCAACCATGCATCGACTTCAAATGGACGACATTGGTTAGATGGCTAAGTGACTCTAAAAAGCTAGAGTCACCGTTCACTCACCTATATATATATATATATATATATATATATATATATATATATATATATATATATATATATATATATATATATATAGACACACACACACACACACATATAAGGGCTTAGTGCACTCATAGCCTGGACGATCTTCTAAGTTCCAAGCCAGAAATTTAAGGAATGAAACATGGAAACAATGACAAACATGAGTTATACTTACTGCAAGAGTGACTGGCTGGGGAAAGGGTTTGTTTGTCCCCAATAAACTGTCATATGTTGCGTTCCAACTGTATCCAAGAAAATGTATCAGATGTACAAAATTATAATTATCCCAACAATATCATAATAACAGTAGTCCATCCAAATAACACTGAAGTAAAGTAAATTAAAAAAAGAAAAAGGAATGTTCCAAATACTACCTAATTTCATTTGTCAAAGTCTTTCAATTTGGAGTTTCTCCTTGCCATTTGTGTTGGTCAAACTATCATTTTTAGCAAGTTCTAGATAAGGATGTTGAACAAGTTGGGCCAACTCGGGCTTGACTCGCACTCACCAAGCTAAACATGACTAGAGTTTGACTTGTTTAATAAATGAGCTGAGTTCGAGTTAAAAAATAGAGTTGGTTAAGTAAACAAGTCAAGTTCAAGCTAGGTGAGATCCGCTCGTGTGAACTTGAGTAAAGCTCGTGAAAGTAATATCTAGAAGATGATTCACATCATCATCATAGCAAATAAGTAGCTCCACTGGTTTTTCACCCTTGCTAGCAACCTCCAGGTTTGAGGTTCAGATCCCTTTGTTTGTAAAAGATTGATTTTTCTAATAACGGCTCGGAGCCAACTCGATCCGAGTTCAAGCTTTCTCAAGCTCGACCCTGCCCAAGTTCGAGTTGGCTCAGCTTGGCTCGAACCCGCTCATGTGCATCCCTACTTCTAGACAAGGTGTCTTGGTAGATATTTATTTGAGCTGGTTTTCTGAGAAAAATTTCTGTGAGTACTAAAAAGTATAATAGGATTTACAGTATCTGTAAAAAAATCTAAAGAATCAAATATACATGTTTATGAAGAAATAATCAGTCTGTGATACTATCTAATTGTGAAGAGGAAGGAGATATAGTTTGTGTTTTAGTAAAGATTGAAAGCATAAACATATAAGGTAAGAATTCCAGAAAACTTGCAAACCATATCACTGTAATATATATTTTTAGGTGGCATTTTGCAAATGGTCAAGGCACACTGGCTTTCAAATGTCAAAAACGTTAAGCAGCATTTTGCAGATGTTGACATATTTTGCTGAGATTGCAGTCTGATCCAAATGCCAATCATATCAGGATTTTTTTTTTTTTGCAAATATTAAGAAATTTTGCTGGTACTTCAGTCTGGCTCTGAAATGTCAATGATACGAGGATAGTCTCAAAACATTGGAGATGCTGGTGACAATAGTTTGAAGTTTGAACTAAAAGAAACAATTAAACGTTTGCAGCAAGAAAAACATTTTTTCACATCTAGCAAAGTAGAAAATGGAAAGCACAATGCCTTAGCCTTGGTTCTCGCATTTGTGGTGGCTGCTTTTCTGCCTTGCTGTTTTTAAGCCACTCCTGACGAATTTGTGTCCACCGTAGAAGACCTGCCAAAGAACAAAACTAAATTCAGAATGGAACAAGTTGTTACAGATCTGAAGAATGCCTAATAGCCAGAAGATGACAATCATCAAACAAGATTTTAACTTGCCATGATTCACAAACTCTGTTGCATTGGAATTGCTTGGCCCACAATGGGAATCAAGTATTTGGTTTGATATGCTTATAGACGAGATGCTTCTCTGTGATTGAACACCACTGTTCTCCATCTCATAAGTACTTGTGCTCCAAAAATCTTCAGTTAGACCAGCCTTCTTTACTCTGCGACCCTGTATTTTTAGCCCCTTAGATGGCTCATCAACAGCAGTAATTGGAGTGGGTGTTGAACAGCATCCAAGACAACCTCTGCTCTGTTGCAAGCCAGGTACAAACCAATCAAATGATTAGCACAAGCATTCAAAGTAGCATAAAGCATCAGCCATACATCATTGATATTAGAAAGAACCACAAAGCATGGAACGCAGGCAAATCCAAATAGGGGCAAGCATTACAGTAATGTGATGGAAGTCAAAAGCAATGTAAGTGCAAATATTTGAGAATCCAGCATAAAGTGCACAAAAAACAAAAAATGGTTTTGTAGGCAGGTGCAGCTGCTGGTGCCATTTTCAAAGGTTTTTCCATATACTGATACATGTTCCATTCTCATGGATCTAGCGCACCTCTTAAAAATTTCATTCTACTACAAGGGGTTAAAAAAAAGTCCAGTTGCAATTATGCAAAACTTTGTCTATTCATGGCAAACCTTAGCATGTCAAAAGTTCTCCTGCTATACTATTATTGGCATCAGAGACGTTACGAATGTTAGCAACTAGAAAGGTCCTGTAGATAGAAAGTCAAGTGCAGGAATCTGCTGTAAAATGCTTGCGGTGAGTAATCTAAGCTTTCCTAGGCCACTTCATGTTAGCAAAGCATCATACTTCATCTCTATTCAGAGTTAAACATGCATCCAACCATTATCAATCAAAAAAGGGTTTGAATATTCACTTTATAATTAGTTCCAACACTCTAATACTGACGACGGTAAGAAATGACTGATTCTTAGGAGATCATGGCTTCATGGTATGCAACATTTGTTACATATCAATTTCTTTTCTCTGAATCACATACATGGACATCACGTTTTTTTTATTTGTTCTGTTATTCTTCAGTACATACCTCCATTGACTTCGTAATACCTTCTTTGAAGGCATCTGCTTGAACCTCCATGAACTCAATTTTTTATATTGCAGAAATTAAACACTTAAATGACAGCAGTTATGCTCGCCATAGAACTGAAAGTAGAACTCCATAATTCACGTAGAAATTGCTAGGCAGTCCAAGTTTTTGAGCTGGTAAACAAGGTGGGATAAGTTCGCTCCAAATTCTTTTACATTCTTAAGAAAGCAAGGTCAAACAAAGCAGGCAAACATGAAAATATAAGCAAGAAGAGGACTACAGAACGTCAGAGCTAGGAATGATGGTGTCAATTTATTTTCTTACTACAGCAATCAAATGCCTTCACCCAATTATGCATAGGCACATCAAAACACAAACTTCCTCATAGCAGAAGGAAACGTTTGTCCACGAACGGTAACCATGTTCTCCTCAAATACATTCCTGGATTGAAATTGTATGAGTTAAATTATGTGTTGTTCACAACATGTGTAATTATGAAATTTCATGATTAGACTTTTAGCTACAGCATATAAACACATCATACTTGCCGAGTATTGACAGAACCATTTCGACCATAACTTCTCTCCCATGACAGAACTTAAAAAGTTTAGTAGCCAATTAGCAAAACCAATGCTATCAGGTAGATGCCCACGACCAACACCATTATATTAATACACAACACCTGTCCTAGAAATAAAAAACATTTACATAAGAACTAACACCAACATGAACAAAGCTTATTTACATTGTTTCATTAGGAGGAACTAATCAAGCATCCATTGTATCAATAATTGCAACATACTCCCTAAATCACCAGCACTTCTCATCTTATACCGAAAATAAGACCCCAAAGTCATCGAACCGAGAGAAAACCTAGTGTATTCATTGAGACTAATTGAAGGGCAGAGCGAGAGAGAGAGAGAGAAGGTGGGGAGAGGAAGAGAACGTACCCCATACAGGAAAACAATTGTCGGATCCACAACACGAAAGAGCTGCGACGTAGCATCTACCTGCCTCTCTCCCCTCTACTCCTACCGCCTCTCCCTCTCTCCCTCCCTCTCTCTCTATGTGGGTGTTAAGGCTCTGATGAAACGGCAGTCCCTTCAAAACCCCACATCAGAATGCAGATCTCTTCTCCTTGCCACCACCATCCCTTGAACAACAAGAGAGGAAGATGCCCCCACCCCCTCAATCCCCTCCTCCTTCTGCCACCATCACGACCGTTCCCCCAAAAAAAAACAACAAAAAGAAATGAAGAAAAAGAAAAAAAAAAAAGGATCCAGTATCAGAACATCAATTATATTCCTCTAAATTCACATGGAGACCCAAGAAACCCCAAGACACATAAATGAGCAAATCAAGAAGATCGTTTTGCAGAAGCTAAAAATAACAAATCCAGGCTTCCACCTCACCCGTCCTCTCCCCCAGGGAGCAACTCCAAAGAAGAGAGATCAGGAGGAGGCGGGGGACTGGAGGCGCCGCTGTTTTCTCTCTGCTTAGGTGTGTGCGTGTGCGCGCGCAACTACGCAACCGCTCGTTGACGTGACAACATGAAGACCTTGATGAGTTTTCCCCGACCCTTGTCCTTATCCCTTGTTAAAAAATATCTATATATTTTGTAAGCCAGCTTATTTGCCCTTCAACCCAAATGCGCGCTTGACATTTGTTTCACAAGCACTATATTTTTCCTGTTTTGTCTTTTAAAAAGCAAAGATATATTTAACTTCATAAGCAAGATCAAGGTCTCACGTCCTTGAATTCTCAAAAATTGGAGCTAAATGATAAAAATGAGCCAGATGTATAGTTCAATACCTATAATATTAACTACAATATCAACTTGGCAACTTTTGCTGACCCAGCCGCTCATATGAGGCCAAGTTTTTAGTTCAATTTTCTAGACATCAATTACTAAGTTGAACTATACATTCAAGAAGTTTAATCTGTTAGGATTAGGAGGGAATTTAGATAACATCCAATTTCGTGAAAACTTGGTTTTATGAAAGCTAAGTTTTCTAAGATGCCGACGCAAGAGACATGAATACAAACCACTGAGTTTTAAGCTGTCAAACGAACAACTGAGAGGACGTTTGGATAACATCTTCATCTAACTCAGTTTTATGAAAACTTAGTTTTCATTAAATCTAAGGATTGTATTGGAGTTTTGAAAACTTGATTTAATTTAAAAGCCTGGATTTTTATGAAGAACTTGTGAGGATCAGATTTCTTTCTGACACCCATTTAGAAACCTGAGTTTTGTTGAGACTTAAGTTTTTCTGAAATCCAAACTCTGAGACATCCAAAAACCTCATTTTAGAAGCAAAATCACATTTTGCTTTCAAAACCTTATTTTACATGTCTCTCAATACAATTTTCCTAAGTAAATGTGAAGTCTGCGGTACCACATCCAAAAATGGCGACACTAGTGGCATCGTAGATTTTGACTTTTGCAGGTTTATTCAATGAGTTTGAAAATCATGCTTGTCGTCGTAAAGATTGGTCCCTTTCCACCAGCTTTTCCATTCCAAAATGTCGTCAATTCAAAAAAAGTCGGATAAATTATCCCATTCTTTTTCAATATTCAGCATGAAGAGAAAAAAAGAAGAAGAAGTTGACCATACTTTTGCTAAAATTGGGAATTTACTGATAGGGGCCTACGCTGTTCCGTAAGCTTCCGACAATTTTCAAAGAAGGCGACGCATCCTTTCCCTCAACCACCCCATTTTTTGAAAACTCTTTTTAAATTACTCTTTTGGTCCTCATCCTTTATAAAATTGTTAATATGCACCCTCCCCTCTCAAATCATTCGCTAAAGCAGGACACCAAAGGTGTGTGTGAGAGAGAGGGAGAAATATATCCCAGAGTTGCATTGCTAGTTGATCTAGCGCTGGTGAACCCCATCTGGGGAAAATTTTTTGTCTCATGGGCTTCATTTTTGTACAAATGTAATTTAGCTTTGCACGCATGAACCATGCTCATAAGTCCTTTGATGAGTTTTTTCATGGTAGGCCTAGACTCAAGTCAGATCGGGCACCAGGTACATGGCTCGATGCGCACCTTTAATCAGGCATAGGTTTTTGATGCACATAAGCGTTTTCATGGTAGGCCTAGACCCAAGTCAGACCAGGTACCAGGTACCTGGCTCGATGCGCACCTTCAACCAAGCATAGGTTTTCGATGCACATAAATGTTTTCATGGTAGGCCTAGACTCAAGTCAGATCGAGCACCAAGTACCTGGCTCGATGCGCACCTTGAATCAGGCATAGGTGTTTGATGCACATAAGTGTTTTCATGGTCGGCCTAGACCCAAGCCAGACCAGACACCAGATACCTGGCCCGACGCGCACCTTTAATTGGGCATAGGTTTTCAGTGCACATAAGTGTTTTCATGGTAGGCCTAGACCCAAGTCAGACCAGGCACCATATACCTGGCTCGATGCACACCTTTAATCAGGCATAGGTTTTCGATGCACATAAGTGTTTTCATGGTAGGCCTAGAAGCAAGTCAGACCAGACACCAAATACCTGGCTCAATGCGCACCTTTAATCATGCATAGGTTTTCAATGCGCATAAGTGTTTTCATGGTAGGCCTAGACCCAAGTCAGACCAGGCACCAGATACCATGCCCGATGCGCACCTTTAATTGGGCATAGGTTTTCGGTGCACACCCAATTAGGCATAGGTTTTGAGATGGAAAAAAACAAAGATGAAAACAAAATTCTGCTTCCACTTCGAAGTTATTTTATCATATACTTAGTTGTGTTTTTGAAAATTAAGCTCTTGGGCATCTGAAAATCTCCAAGTCATAAGAGAATCATCTCTCCTTTTGAATTTGGAAACTGTTTATCAAAGAAAATTTTGCAGGAAACATATGGGAGTGAAGCTTGGTCTCAATGTAGCTGAAATTGAACGAACATATAAGTGATTATATATTTGACTAACCATCAAAGCCTATGTTTCTAATATTGTTGCTAGCCACATGACTTGCGTAAAGGATGTTTGAAATCCTAATGAGGAGTGCATAATTGTCTAACTTCCTTCTTTTTCTTTCCTTTTTTTATATTGGCAAGTTGGGGGAAAGCAGACTCAATTCTTACTGAATCATGCCAAGAGGTGCACCATGACCATCCACTCTAGATTTCTTTTCAATCAAGCTCCTGTTGACCTTCTATACTTATCGTGAGAAATGGGTCAGAGTGTAGATGAATATCATGTAGAGTTGAAAATACGTTCCGAATTTATTATTGAAAATGGCATCCAGCTTATAAAGTTGGATCATGTTTGCATGAATTCAATCTTAGAATTGAGGTAAATTGAGATCTTAGGAACTCTGAACTCAAATCACAAGTCCACATATTCCAACAGACGCGTGCACTGTAAGAAGAATTTGCAAAAGATCTGCAGCTTGAGCAAACTGTGGATCTATATGGGCCTTATGTCAAATCCAACTTTTAAATCTGACGCCAGAGGGGCATAGTAAGTAGTCTGCCTGGTGTTAGGGTTGACACCTGATGAAGTCCTTCTATCATCGTTTGATTCCTATGAGGGTTATGCTTCTGTGTTAATAGACTGCAAGCACGATACATGCCTCTCTAGGCAATATTGCAACGAGAAGTGGGGAGGCGGAGGCTTCGGCGCTCAATAAGGGTAACAAGATGAAATATTCCTCTTGGTCACTTAAACACTCTTACATCTCGAATCCACTGAAACACTTCCTTAGAGGTTGGTATTCCAAGTATAAAATGTCTTTTGCTGTTCTCAACATTATGCCAAAAAAAAAAAAAAGAGTCCATTCTTTTCAGTGGGCAAGCCACATATGGGCAAGTGTGGGCAGTTGTCCACCCAAACTCAATATAAATTATTTATTACATATGGATGTCACACCCTATTTTCTATTATATATTTAGGAGTCTAAGTTTCGGCTACTATACATGTAATAATGCTCCCCAATGAAAAAAAACTTGCTGCATTCTTTACCGTTCTCTTCCACCGACGCTTTTTTCAAATTAGCCAACTTCTTAGTGGCATAACCATATTGGGGATCAGCCGGTATTTAAAAATCTAGCAGCACAAAAATCTTTGGCTTTTCAAGCTGGATAATTTCTATATACTAAAAGGCACCTGCTTACTTTTAGATTGCAACTGCTTCTAATCGCACCAGAAGAAAGCGGATGGAATTGTGTTTTGAAAGCGCTAGATGATCCATTCTTACAATCATCGTAAAATTCCGTTCACGCATCAAATGAACTCGTTTAAGAATGGATGAAGTTATGCTGTGATCTCTGTACATCACATCTCGAGAGATCAGAGATTTGAAAAGGGCGCTCAAGTGAAAGTCAGTACGTGCTTGCCATTCTCTGAAGTCGATCTCGGAGAATACCATTGTACAAAACCACCTGGTTTTCCGGCATCTTTCGGCCATGGCAGGACGCTGCACCAGCTCCTGCGTGGCGTGTAGGAGCAGATTTATGGCATCCTTGTTGGTCTTCACGTTCCAATCTCAAAGCAACGGTGTCGTGCCTTCTTCTTCCTCTTCTCCTGTAATCTTCATTGTCCCCAGATGGCTCCACCACGTCTGTGGCGAACTGTACCTTTCTCACCGTCCTTGTCTTCTTTCCCCCTTCCTTGTCTGCCACAGCAAACATTTACACGTTAAAAAGAAACTACACACACACATACATTGAAACTGGTTTTTCCAGCCTTCAGCTTTTGATCTTTTTTTTTTTTGTCTTTTTTTTAAAAGATTATAATTCTCTTTATGGTGAAATTAGTAGAACTTAGAGAAAGAAATACTTGTCAAAACCATTTGCATGGGAAAAAAGCTTTAGATTGTATTTAAACCACAACCTCCAAAAACAATGTTTTGTGAAAACCACGTTCATGACAAGTAGTCTTTTTGAAACCTAATTTGTTTGTTTGGGTGACAAAACAAAAATAGTTTTTCGTTGATCACGTCTTTTGGAAATGTCGTTTTGTAAACCCAATTTGGACGGTCATCTAAAAACTAGGTCTGGGTATTGGGCCGGCCTAACCCCATAAGAATCGCGTTCGAGTCGGCCCGATAAGAACTAGGTCTGGGTATTGGGCCGGCCTAACCCCATAAGAATCGGGTTCGAGTCGGCCCGATAAGAGTTGGGCTCCGTCGAGCCATTCCAATACAGTTTTTGGGCTGGTCTGAGCTGGTTTTTTCAAACTCGAACTCTAGTCCGATCGAACCAAGTACCCAAACCGGATGCCCAGCCCTACTAAAATCTCCTTAAATGCCGTTTTTGGACCTTAATGAGACACTTTTCCCATCTTTCTATTTTTCTATTTTCTGTCTTATTTTCATTTTGCTATTCTATTGTTGGTGTTCTCTTGGGATTTTGATAAAATAAGAGCGCCTCTTTGCATTTTGATCAAACAACAGTGACCACCATATATAAATTCTGCGTGAGCAAAACTCCCAGATTTAAATCTAATTTAGATACGATCATCCCATTATCATCTGCACATATTTCAAACTCCCCTCATGAACTGGATACCGCAATTTGTTTTTGGTTGAATCAAACCCACGAAAGAAGTTGATTCACCATTGTACATTGATGATTCCTGATAATCATATCTTTGCCACAAAAAGAGGGGTTTTAGAATCAAGAAAATATGGATATTGGTTCTTTATTTGAAAACTCCGGCACGCAGGTCAAGTTCCTACGATTCGAATGACCATTTTTCTTCACAGACCATGTAGCTCTTATCTATGCAGTTTGATCTGGCAAGAATCAATTGTTCTGAACATAGGAATCAGATTTTTCTTTGGGTTCAATTATCATTTCAAACTGCAGAATCATATAGAATTTCAACGACTAGCAATGTACCAACGAAAATTATTGTCAAATCAACCATGTATGTCACATCCACATGGTGAACTTCAAGCTGAGATTCAAGGGAGTGCTGGTACGTAAGCATTTGCGGGATCCCAACTAAAAAGTCAGATGGCAGATCTATCAAACAACAGGCTGCATAATCTCTGATCATACAGGAAAGACCACTGACCTGAGAAGATCGATGGCGGACGTTCCGCAGCCTGATCAGCTTCCACCGCCCTCTTCGGACGTAAAAGCAAGAGAATTAGCGTGCCGGAGACCGCCGCAGCCGTGACCAGAGCAGCTCCTTGAGAACCCACAAAGGAAGGCATCCCAGAATGCTGCAGGAGCAGACCAGCGGCAACGATCAATAAGGATTTGCGTCGATAAGAAACCAGCAGTTCATTTCAGCAGCAGAGCTCCACATTAGAAAAATTTGAGGCCAAAATCAAGCATGTTCCGTCACATAGTGCCCCTACATATGTCTAGATTTCTTCATTTCCCCTCGAAAGAACCAAAAAAAAGATCAGGGAGAAATGGGGAGTCGTGAATCACTGGCCACACACACGAGTGATTTAAAAGTATGAAGAAAACGCGAATCAGATGAGTGAAAGGTCACGGTGGGTTGCAGACAAAGGCATTTGCCACCTCGAAAGATCGAGTGGTCCAAAATCAGTTCATGTGAGTCACTCCTGGTTGCAGCAGTCCTTCATTCTGGCTCCATACAACGAATCCAAATCTCTGCGAATCAAGCAGCCTGATTTTGAAGCCAGAGCTCTAACATGTGTTTGTCTGCAACAATCGATCCAGACCTCTGTGCTGTAATGATCAGCGGGAAAGAACAGAGGAATTGGAGGAGGACTAGATCTGGTGGTAGATCCAATAAACACAACCAATTTCACATGTAAAGTTCTCAGATCTTCATTCTTTGGAGGTGGGTAGACCTTAAGTTTTGCCACAGCCTGCTCAGCCTTACATGGAACGCCACCTGGCTTACGCCTTGCCTGCTTGCTTGCCATTGATGTGAAAGGATGCAACCGCAGAAACCATTAATGGCGATGGTTGTATGTCATTTTCTTCTTCATTGTCTTCTTCTGTTCTTGGGAGTGAAATGTGAGTCGAGTCTGTTGGAAGGGTACAAAGTGGAAGGTAAGGACTTAATATAGGTTCTTTACTTCAATATCTTTTGCATCTTGAATGAACTTGAAAATAATTTTTCCGGATCTGGTAAATTATGTCACCCTGTCCCTGACTTAATAGAGATATGTCCAATTATCAGTACGATCTTGAATTCATTTAACCGGATCTGGTAAAGAAATCGGTGTACCATATATTAATCAGATCCGGAATACTTTATAGATGAATCTGAGTGCAAGTATGATGTCTGATGGAGGCATGGTAGAGAGCCAACATGATTGCATATAAATGTCAGATCATATGCTAATCAAGTTGAAAAACAGGGTCCGTACCAGATTACATAGAATGGCTGCAACCTCAATCCCTTCACATCCCTATTGAGCATCCCCAGCTCAGCTTTAACTTGGCTGGCTCATGTGCACTCCCACCCACAAACAAGTCAGCTATGAAGAGCTTATGAACCGACATGTGGGTAGGGATGTACAACTAGTGAGCCGAGCTCGAGCTGGACCAGCTCGAACTCAACTCAACTCAACTCACATATAACTTGGTTCGAGATTTATGTGGTGAGTTTGAGCTTGACTCATTTAATCGAGTTTGAGCTCGAACTCGACTCGTTTAATCAAGTTCGAGCTCGACTAGTTTAAGCTCATGTCCTTAATATATATTTTTTGCTTAAATTTTTCATGTTTTTATTTATGCCATTTTAAGTTTTTGAAATTACAAAAATAAGTATTAGTGTTAGACGAACTTAATAGAGTCGAGTTCATCCAACTCGAACTCGACTCGTTTACAACTAGAGTTATCAGTTATGCACGAACTCGACTCGTTTAACTTACGAGTTAGGCTCGAATTGAGTTTAACCGAGTGAGCAGTTCAAGTTGAGCTTGAGTTGGCTCGACTCATTGAACATTCCTACTTGCGGGTGGGCCATTCACGCACATGCAGGAGACATTTTGGTTCCCTGGCCTGTTCGTTTGGCCCAGATGTAGGATCCGCAAGTTAAATGCAATGAATAAATTTTTGTCCGACTTAAATATGGTCGGAGTATTTGTAGATTGTATTGAACTAGATGCTTTTCATACAAATTTGTCCTTATGACAAAATGACATTGACTTTAGTTAGATTTGTGAAAAACTCATTTTTGACAAAATGACATTTTGAAAAGGAAGGTTTTTTTTTGTCTTGTCATCCAGTCTAGATACACAAACCAGGTTTCACATACTGCTTAAAGAACGGGATTTTTGAAAAATCTGATTTTTATAAAATAGTATTGTTTAGGAGATCATCCAAACACAATCTTTACTTTTCCTGGCTATACCAGTTCAATTATTTATGAACAGTGCACTTGTCTGGTCTTGAGGTGGCATACGGTCTTTTTTTCTCTCTATAATGTTAGAGTCCCAAGCCTTTTGAATGTCATATGGATGATCAAAAAATTAGAATGACAGAGCTGAGACTTGATCCAGGGTCTTCAACTTTATACTCTGCAACCGATTAAGAGAGCCAGACACGAGGACGGATTTGGGTATTAGGATGCATTTCTTGGCTTAAATGATTTCGTCACAGTTCACCACCATGACTGTGTAACAATCTTATTTTTGTTTTCATTTTCAATCTACCGCAGATGGTCATTCCAATTGATAGACAACTTGATCCGATCAGCATCGTGCAGTCAGCAGTCTGAGCAATTTGTTCATCTTTCAGCAGTCTGCAGTAACCAGAGAGCAAGGAAGAAAGCAAAATCGAACTAGCTTTTGAAAACACTAGTTGATGAACAATACTAAAAAATTATCACCACCACAGAGATACACGTAAATCGTGCCTCCTACAGTAGATTTTGACATTCTCCTTGTAGTAGAGAAATAAGAATTTAGCATTCTTAGACAACTTTTTGATCTTTTTCTTAAGTTTAGCCCTCCAGTGGAAGAAACAAAAGAACCAAATGACACGGTAAGGGCTACTCAAATCTATCCTCTCTATGTTGTGAGAATCGGTGGCAAGTAGTCAGACTTGGCACCCAGAACACAAGCTTTAGTATCTGGGAAGAACTCCATGCCTGGCAGCTGAGTGACATCGCCATTGTTGGTAACTCCAACAGGATACCTGAGCAAGTGGCCAGGAAGGTCGCGGTCGAGCGTGTCGCTGGAGTACAGATCCCAGTACTTGTCTGCAATTCTGTTAACCTTGCGAATGCATTCCACATTCTCTGGGCGCAAAAACAGATCATCAAGCATACCGAGGTGCTCATACCATAATGCCATCCGGAAGCCGTGAATTTGTCCCCTGGATGGTCCCCGAGTTGCCAGATGGTATGGCTGGTAAGCGCCCATGGCTATCTCAGAGTCTCTAGCTCCATCCATGGACCTCTGGTTTATGTTGGCTGATCCAATGATTATGTACTCATCATCAACTATCAAGAAACATATCAGGATATCAGTGTCTGACCCTATTATGTAACATCATCAATTATCATAACACCAAAAAAACTTGTGGTAAAGGAAAAAAATCATTTCAGAACACTTGAACCTAGGATTGGGTCTTACATTAGGAAAGCATTATTTGACAAATTCACGACAGAGAGTTTTCTCTACGACCAAAAATATGGGGTTGTAGCTTTCTTCAACACCAACAAAGAATCAGATTTTTGACTTGAAAAAGTGTAAATTTGTGACATCTATGAGCATGCGGTGAAGTAACATTAGACATTAGTAAGCTGCATTGCAGAGAAATGCAGATGCATGGAATTAGGCTTTGGATACCGAATGCACAGAAATCAATAATTTTGAGAATTGATCCAGTCATGCTATAATGGGCATCAAAAAGTAAATTTGTGACATCCATAAGCATACGATGAAGTAATATTAGACATTAGTGAGCTGCATTGCAGAGAAATGCAGATGCATGGAATTAGGTTTTGGATGCCACATGCACAGAAATCAATAATTCTGAGAATAGATCTAGTCATGATATAATGGTCATCAATGGATTATATAGTTTCCCATCCTAAAGCGTAAGGCAATCATAACTTCGCTCAGACTATCAGCATAAGCTTTAGATGTAGTGACCAATAGAACAAAAGAAAGCCAGTTGAGAAGAGCAACAGAAGCTGATTTTCCAGAACATGGTTATATCTTACCGATCATCATCTTGGAATGAACATATATCATGAATCTTCTTGCTTTCTGAGCTCTAATGTAATCGGTGTCTGGCTCCGGTGATTCTTCTGGTGCATATTCACCACTCTTCTTTGTCTCTCGATTGGCGAGGCAGAAAAAAGTCAAATAATCCCTGGGATCTGCTTCAATATGCTTAGCATGTAGAGCCTGAGAAATATCCGTATACATCATCTCCATCGTCCTCCTCTGCCAGTCAAGAATTGCTTGAACAGATGCACTTTCAGGCACTCCTTCTGGCCACATTGGCAACACTACATAGACTGCAAAGCGTTCTCCAGCTTCTATTTTACTCACAATCTTCAAGGAAAGTTCCTTGGGTATGAGGTGTAGCGCATCAATGTCTCCAACTTTAATATCATCTTTCTTCCAATCAAATGAGCTCCCAAGGAAGTACTGGTTTTCAATATAGATAAAACTTTTGGCTCTACGAATAGCATTGACATAAGCATCTTGGATGCTTCGGTCAATTATGTTATCCTTCCCACTAACCAGACCAGCTTTAGCAGCATCCTCAGGAGTTTCTGGAAATCCAAAAGCAGCACCTCCATCAATTGACCTGAATAACTGAACATTCCAAGTTTCTTTGTCTTCAGGGAAAGTAACTGGCGATGGAGGGATGATGGTACCGCTCATGTCTCTTAGTTCAACAAGCAAATCCTTTCCACCTTGCTTCCTCCACCTTTGCTCAAAGTTGAAGAGGACATCCCATCCAATTGGCCCTTCAAGGCGGCAATGTATATCATGCCATGGCTCTCTGGGGCCACCCTTCTTGATCGATCCACCAGCAAAATTTGGCTGATGGAAGTCATCGTGATGGGCAGTATCCAAAGTTCTAAATAGACTGTGATACTGAGTGTCGTATCGACCATCACAGAGATCAATGCCACCAACAAAACTTACAATTCTTCTTCTCTGGCTTCGTCGATTGGGCATTGCGTGGTCCACGACCACAATCTTTTGATGGTGTGTGAACATGGTAGAGATCTGTAGATCCTGAACGATGCTTCCACCATTGTCCGGGTTTCTGGGGCACAAGACACAGTGAACATCTGAATCCTTAAAATAGTTCATTGTCTCCTCATCATGCGTAGCCATGAGCCCGTCCTTCTTAAGCAGGCCAACAGAGGTTCGGTCATCCCAAACCAGCATAAGAACTCTCACACCCTCATCGGCTTTCCTCTTGAGAAGCTGACCAAGGGTAACATCACCTCCAGGCTTCTGTCTCTTTGAATCTCTTATCAATGTTATCTCAGTATAAACAGACCAGCCAGTTATGTATATCAAATGCTTTGCATTGCTAATTGCGTCAAAGATATCCTCCCAACATCTGTGAGGTTCATAAAATCTCCCATTAGCAAGAGATATTTTAGGGATGAAACCATCAGGCACATGGGCGTCTTGATAAAGAGAAATTTTGCATCCTTTTCTCTGAGAAAAGAAGGTGTAAGGCACACCAGGAAAATTTGGGCTCCTTATCCCTCTTGACCAATGCCGGTCAGCAGAGATATCAAAGAATTGGACCTTAACACGGATCCTAGCTCCTCCTCCAACGGGGTCACGTTGTTCGTTGCATAAATCAAGCCGCCTTTCTATTTCTTGGCCATTTAGGATCTCTTGTACTGGTAAATAGGCCTTTCCTATTAGTGAAGCTCCAATAGCATTTCTCTCCTTTACACTGAAGATCACATCAGCAGCCATGTGTGCACAATAGATGTGAAAGGTTTCATACCAGCGAGGATTAACAGGTTCGTTCTGTAAAATTCTGGTTCTGCCAACCGTGGCTTTCTCCAAACCTATAGTTGCATAGATGTCACAGCCTCCTTTGCCCAATCCAACAGTCTCTCCGATTCCTTCCACAAGCTTTAAAAGGATTCAGAGGGTAAATAGCGAAGCACATTAAACATGAAGAGAAAGAAAGAAAAGGAAACGTAACATCACCATCATTATAAAGATGATGCTTCAATAGGATGATACGCAATATAATGAAACTCTCTTCAATGGTTGCATCTTAACGGACTCTAAGTTCTCAATTGCAATCAATGTTCAAAATGAAGGAAAACATAAATAATAAAATAGAAAGAAAATCATGTAGCTATCAGTTGGGGAAGGTACATAAAGTTCGAACTCCTGAAATCACTTCTTTCACAAGGCACTGCATCGTGGACGCGGACCTTAGAATGAGAAGTGAAAAAGATCAAAGTTTTTTGAGAAGGCACATATTTTACCATGGTTAATCCTATAATTATGTTCTGTCACTATTTTTCATGCATTTGTTAATAACCATAGAGTAGAATTTCTTTATTCTTAACAATAAGAAGAAACAGTACCCCGTATATCAATTTTCTCGTATAAAAAAGCTACATCTTAATTTTGCATTTAATGAGAACAGTTGTCACGTTTCTTAGAAGTTGGGACCTAGATGCATGTGCATGTGAGTGTTATATATGTGCATGTGATGCTTGCTAACCATGGATTCCATTTTGTTCTAGCAGATATTTTAACTTGTCAGTTAGCAGCGGATGATTTCATTCAAGGTATTACAAATTTTAGTTTCCAATGAAATGATAAATTAAGGATGGTTGCTATTTTTTACAATGATCATCCTCTTTGACTGGATTGGCGTTCTTAAAATCGGTATCTCTTTGAATGGGACTATTTTCCATCCCGATACAAGGTCCGATTCGAGGATAGAAAATATTTTCCATTTTGGAAAACGTATGCTTTCACAAGGAATTCCATTTTCGATTTGATTCAAATCGATTCTGTGAATCGTTTGGATGGTTGATTCCGTTCGAATATCAATTTAATGACGTTTCTCGATATTTGCCATTTAAAGGTCCAAATTGTCACGAACAGGGCTAGCTAATATACTGGACTGGAGAAAGACGAAATAATTCTATGATCTATTCATACGAATCATACGTAATCCACTTTTTGGAATATATATTAATCTCCAGAAAGCGAATTCATGACAGATTTACTTCGAAGATGCAGGTCATTCTAAATAATAAATTATAGAATCAACAGCAAGATTCCACACTTCCAACGCAGAAACTGTCACAGAAACTCGAAGATCAATCCTAACTTCATAGGAGTTGGGCAAATTTAATTTGTGCAAGCAAGTCATTACCTTTAGAAGAAGCCTCGGGCCTCCGCCACCGCCCCCGCCCCCGCCCCCATGCGGCGAGAGTGAATCGGCCTCGTAGATCGTCGCGTGGAGCGTCCCATGAAGAAGGATCTTCGCCATGATCAGGTAATGACTCTACCAGAAAGCTCCTCTTTTACAGCAAATTTGCTCTACCCAGCAGAGAAAACAGGAGATTGAAGCAGCAAAGATCAATCAGAAGTTTCCAATTTCCCTCTAATGGAACGCATAATTCCGCAACCTCAGAAGGTATGAGCAGTGAAGGAAGGAAACTAAAGAAGGCTCAACGCCGACGTCTGGGGAATGGAGACCATAAAAGGAGAGTGAACTTCGGATCTGAACGGAAGGAGAGAGCTACGTTGTTACAGTTAGACGAAGGAGGGTCTTCTTCGAACGCTGCATCCTTATATACTCGCTACCACACACGTAGTCCCTCTCTACATGATATGATGCAAATTTCCTATTATGCCCTTCACATAAACGCACTGCTAATGATCACGGATCTTCTTCCCTATGTTTTGGATCCAAGTTAGATATCTGGATATAGGATGTGGATCCAAATTAATAGTTGGTTTGAGTTTTGCATCCGCCTTCCCACTTGAGTTTCCAAACAGACACTAGTGGCGGAGTCAGAAAACTTTTGTCGAGGGACACTCATTCGTACGGATAAAAACAACTGTGGTTTTTGGAGATAAAAATTAAATTTTTCTGGTCACAAAAAAGTAGGATTGTTGATTGATTTTCTATTTTTTAAATATTTTTAGATATTGGGTTTCAGTTTTATTAAAGCTTAAAAATTTGGACATACCAACCTCATATATACTTTTTGATCATGTGTTAACTTGCCAACAGCCAAGTGGATGAGCTATGTCTACCATACAGGCCGCTAGCAAAGCCAGAAATTTTGGTTGGTGAGAGCACTAGTTTAATAATCTTAATGTTTAATGTTTAATAATCTTAATGTTTAATGTTTAAAGAGGCACTTTTATATATATATATATATATATATATATATATATATATATATATATATATATATATATATATATATATATATATATATATATATATGTGTGTGTGTGTGTGAGCAACTGCCCACACTAGCCACCATGTGGCTCTGCCACTGAATTATAGGCGCACTTGAGGATGGTCTTCAATATGGAAAGGATACACGAGGCTAAAAGAAAAAAAAACTATGGTAAAACATTTCTCCCAGTTCATATAAACTATTTTTCAATGTAGTCGGCGTCTATATCCAGGACGGTTCAATCTTGTCAGATACCATATGGCTAAAATTTAGAAATTTGTCGCTAAAGAAGTTATTACATTGGCATTAGCAGCAATTTAAGGTGCGGTAACTGGTGGTTACGACAACGATTGATGGTTCTTTTAACGACGAATTTTTTAATTTGAGCAATTCAACAAATATCTGCAATCAGTAGCATGGACTTTTCATATATATGTACATTTGTGTGTACATTTTCTCTTTATTCGAGAAGAAGCAAAATGTTTAGTAGGCCCGATAAATTATGCCTTCGACACCGGTCTGAAAAGAAAAAGAACAAGGTTGTTTTGGTTTGCCAGCAACGACTTCCCATGAAACCCACTGAAATGGAGTATGATTAACATCTGTTTCTATGCCTCACTATCTATACTTATGTAAAGCTAAAGAATATACTGATGAAAACCATCGTTAAACCGAAAACTAGCATATTTGTTTCCTTAAATCATGCTTATAATACGGAGAGTGCAGTTACATAGAGATGACAGAGCACATACACACAGATAAGTTCACACCATTCGTCCAGGGATGATAACCATTTACAACAGGCTTAGAACATGAGGGCCTTGATGCTAACTACATCTCTGTATTGACCATTGGAGAAAAAACCTAAAAGGAGAAGGAAGAAACAAAAAAGCATGATTCGTATTGCATTTTTTACTTGATTCAGTAGTATAAGTGTCATGGCTCCCAAAGCTCATTTGCCCAGTTCCCTCGCTTAGAAGTTCTTATAGCTTAAGAAAGCGCGAGTGAAGAAGATCCCAAGAAAAACATCTGCAACCTGAGGTAGGGTCAGCATACAGGGTAGTAGATCTCTGCATCGCAGCACTGCGGGCTTTGTGTAGAAGAAGTTACAAGTTGGTATCTATCTCATCAGAAATCTTTAGAAGATAATTAATGTCAGTTTCTGGATAATGCTGTAGTAGCTTGAGATTGGCAATAAAATCACCCCTCAACAGCTTGCTTCTGACACATAGCAGCATAGCACAACATATGCGCAACAACATGTCCTTCAGACACCAACAAATGGGTCATGTTAAATGACAGTAACTGCATTTTCAATCTGAAGATTATGTGCACAGTTGCATGCATAAGGTCTTGTTCTAGATACCTGGACACCAGAAGGGTCACCAAGAAGAGAATCCCATATTCTCAAGATGGTTTTGAAACTGAACTCCTGGGTAAGCAACAGAGTGATCCACCTAAATGCAAAAAACTGGGGATTAACCTGACAAATGAGAGAGTTATTTTAGAAACCTATTGTATCACAAGACCTTTCTATAATGAAACTACATATAAAAACGAAAATATTTAGCAAAATTTGCATCAACTATGATAACCAGATATAAGGTGGAGTTTTAGACATTTTCCCCTAAGCTAAAATTAATGAATTTGACATTCAAATGGACTTTAAATATTTTGAACGGTTAAAATTGAAATGGTTCTCGTGCTGAGAAAAATGTTAACCATCAAAATGTTGTACTCATGCAGAGGAACTCCTTGGCATGGCAAGAAAACTTCCTTCCCAAGGAAAGGCAACATGAACTTCATACTTAGGACTGCAAAAGAATAGACCACACATTTAATAACATCGGCATGTTTCATTCACATTTAATAGCCTTTGGAAAGAACTTGTACTTTTAGTTACCAAGCCCTTAAATCAATGTTTCAGAAAAGAATAATAAAACAGATGTCATCAGCCAATTGCTAAGAATTACCTTTCACAGGTTGATGACAAGTGGACAAGGTTCCAAGAAAGTTTTGATTTCAACAGATTAGTTTCAATTTCAGCAGACTGACCAAGTAAATCAAGGAAACTCTGACTGACAAGAAAAAAAATGGTAAATCATGCATAGGATTTCATAAGGATATATAACTGCCATATTTTTTCCAAGCCTCCAGACAAAGCATTAGGTTTAAAAATTAAACAGTAACCATGTCTGCCCTAGTTGTAACTTAACTGAAGGAATGAATTCTACCTTGTTAACAATCACAAGATGACGCCACAGCTCTTCATCATAGGATTTAAGTAACTCTGATAAACGTGAGAGTGTAGAGTGGATACCAACAGAACTGTTGTCTAGCTGCTGACAGAAGTGATCCACTGAATCACTTAACAGTCGAACAAAACATGCAAAGCTGTCTGCTTCTGCATTTGACTGTACAGCAAAAAAATTGATGAAGGCAGTTAAAAGGTGTTGGAAAGTAAAAGAGCCAGTGAGCTGGAGAACAATCGGACAGCTAAAAGTGAATAAATATCATAGGATATGCAAAAAGAGTAATTTCTGGACAAACAAGGGATGCTGCGGTTAGTCATCCTTTAGATATACATCTAGACACAGTAAGCAAGCAAACAACATAAAGAGTACAGCCAACTAATCAGCATGAATCATACACAAATGTATCAATACCCATATCAATAAGAAATGCACGTGTAAAAAGATCCAGTATTCCTTCCTGAAAACAAGAAATTAGTGAAAAAGATGTGACTGCTTACAGCAATTCCTTCATCAGCATCTGTTCTGAAAACATAATACAGTGGAGCTAAAACCTCATTCATTCCTTGTACATAACCAATAACTGGATTCATCTTGGCAAACAAAAGAAGAATACTTCTCATTGCTTCCTGGGTGAAACAGGAAGATGTCAACTGAAGGGGTTAAAGAAACAACCAGTTTTAGCAAAAAAAAAAATTAAATGAATATACCTGATTCTCATGGCTAAAAGAAGAGTCACCAGAGAAGAAACTCATCTCTGGGTGGGTACGAACCAGATCACGGTTGATTTGCTCTTCAATCTCTGCATACTAGGTAAAAACATCACTTTCACTTAACTTTTAAAGTTTTGACTAAATTACATGTCATGAAGTGCTACTATGTCTGTATAAATAAATGTCGCATATTTACTTGGAAATACTTGTTCCAGACACTAGACTTCCCAACATTGAGAGGATGGTCTCCATCTGAAATTTCCTGTCTTCTAAGTGGACCATCAGTGGAATTGTCCATGTTTTGATGGCCAGAATTTGATTCTTCTTCCAATCTCCTAGTTAATTCAGACTGCCTAGACACAATGAGAATATCAATTGCAGATGGACTTGTAAATGGTTCGTAAATTTCTGAAACTTAAGCTGCAGTCTGTTTTATAAATCAACAAAAGTGTGTGTTGCAATGTCATACCGGGCTCAATAGAAGATCAGCTTTTAAGGCAGCATACTTTGCTCTGCTTTCTGCCAGTTCGACCTCCCATAAATCTCTTTCAACTGGCAAATAACCTAGTAGAATCTAACCATAAAAGAGAGAGGTAATTTAGCTGACACGAGCATCCACTAAAAGCAAGATCATTGATATCCAAAATTGAATGACTTTAGTACGAATGGCATAGTAACATCTTAATTGAATGAAGCTTATTTAAATGGTAGGTTAAATCCATAATTTGGAAGCAAAGGCTGAATATGTGGTAAGTACTAAATGCACTTACCAAACACCTTCATAATAGAACTTTAAGCAAATTGTAGGCTGGTTGTTTATCAAGGAAATAGTTCCATTGACAATTCTAAAATGATTTATACGGGCAAAACTGCAAAAAATCTTAGCTGTTCGGTTGTATAAAAAATTGAGAAGTTGCTAATGATCCTTTTTGACATCAATTAAGTTGTTGCATAGTAGCCTAGCCAACAAGCAAAGTCATAATTAATCAAGGCATACCATCTAGACCAGATCCCTTATTTCACTTTTCTACGGCATATCATATTTTTCTTGAATACTCGTTTTTCAGTGGGGTATTCTTTGTTACCTGCACTTACATTTAGCATTCTGTTGGGTTCTCCTATTGACGATGCTTCCTAATGAAATTTCTTGCTGGGCAGTTTTGCATATTTTTGCACTCAACGGGAGCCTAAAACAAAAATGCGATGAACCTTTGACAAAACTCTATGTGGGAGTTGAGAAAATGAAGAACGCATAGGTTATCTGATAGAACGGATGTTCTTTGCATAGAACTCTGCGCTAGAATTTGCTAGAGGTGCAAGTCTTATAATCCCAAGAGTCAAATCAATAGATAAGCCAGCCACTATTGTAAAAGTATCAAATCTGAAGTGGTTGAGGTTTGATATTTAGGCTTCTATCTCTAGCGGCAATTATCCGTCACCTCATGTTGGTCATGTTTCAGAAACATGACTACGCTCTTAGCTCATACTCACTACTTTTTCATTGACAAGTATAACAGAAAACAAAATGGTCTAAGCTTTTAATGCAAGCGAGCTTCATGGTCATCATCTTTCCCTAAATAAAGCACCGAATGTCTACAATCACAATACCAAGCCAAGCATGTGGCTAGTATGATGGATGCAGATAAATAATCATCTCATAGACAAGGCAAGATAAACTTGGTAACCATGCGATCATCATGAAGGAAAAAGACTACCCATATCATTTACAGAGAAGGACATGAATATCGGGGTCGTGGTCTACAATCTATATATAACTCTGAAGTATACAATTCAATGTGAAAAAGGTATTTTCCAATATTACTCATCTTTGTCAGTAAATGCTGCAACTCAATACGATGAAGCTTTACCTTCCATGTTGTTGCCCGCAGCCTTCCTCCATCTGGAATACCAGATTTAGCAATTCTTTGCAACACATCTAAGCGTATAACCTCTCTGGAAAGCTTCAACAAGTGAAAGAAACAAAGCCTTCAAAGACCAAATAGTAGGAACCACATATATCATGCAAAATACAAGTCCGCGAAAGCAATTTCATTAGTCCGCCCAGTTCATTAGTTGAACCCATCAACCGAGGATGAATGGATATATATTATAATAAGGAACAAAAGAAAAGGGGAAATTTCATGGGAACCCTGACCTCGAATTCTAAGTCTGACAGTTTTGCTTCTTCAGCCACCGAAATGGGCACGGGCGGAGCAGCCTCCTTCGCTAACCTTTCTTTCCGCACGTTCTCGTCCGCTTGTGCTTTAAGGCATTCTTCTTCTTCCTCATACTCTAGAGCCTTTTTCTCCTTTCCCAACTCTGAATCGTGCCAATTTATCGGCACAAGCTCCTCTGTGGACTCAAACTGTCCATCGCGGAGGTGATCGTCATTGTTTTCATTGGTAGCTATGGCAGAAGAGTCCCAGAAACCCGATCCTCCAAGCCAATCTGGGACAGTTCGTTTCTTCTGGGGTGGATCAAGCTTGAGCCTGAACATCGTCGATGAAACGAAACTCTCATCCTCGAGGAAGAAACGGTGAGAAAATTGAGAATGAGATAGAAAGAGAGAGAAAGAGCGGGGAGATTCCCTCGCTCCTCAGACTGGTAGGCAAGACAGACCGTTGGGAATAAAATCTAATTGATTGATAAATTATAAGCAACCCAATATTTGGAAAATTATAAATAACGACTTAATTAAATTCGTAATTCATAGAACAGCCATAAATAAAAACTCAAAAAATACACTTGCAAAGATATTTTACTTTAAAAAAACTTTAATAAAGAGTTTTCAATGTATATTTTGCTTGCTAGTTTCCTCCAGACTTGATCTTTTCAATGACAAAGAAGTTTGTGGGTCCCTACAAGATCACTTCAAAAGACTTAGTCTTTTCAACATAGTAATTCCTTGAGCATCATGAGTATCTGAATTTATAGTCCTAGTACTGCCATATTGTGTGAACTTGAAATTGTGTGGTACCCGACTCTTTATTCCAACATTCAACTTCTCTAATTCTCATCTAAGTTGTTTCCTAACAAGTTGAAGTATGATATGCTGCTAGAACTTCTAGTTTTTTTTTTAAAAAAAAAAAATCAATGTATGCTGATTTTGTTCTTTTTCTGCGTGAACGAATGTCAAGGAGAGGTGATTTTGTCTTGAGTGGCACAATGGCTTGGGGTGGGAGCTGTCAGTTTTCATTTTAAGTATTACAAGCATCAAGTTCATGAACTTCATGTCCTGTCCTGCACCAAAGAGATTACTAATACACAAGTTGAAGCATAGTAGGGGTGACACCCCATTGAGGCAACAACAACAGATCCCGTGCCCAAGGGGAATAAATGGTCGGACAGGAGCCTCAGGTCCCTGTGCGGCTCGGTGGGGTCATGCACTTGGGAGCTCCAGGTCTCTCCGCCACTCGATGGGGGTCATGCACTTGGCACAAACTATACAACCTCTTCAACAGCAGGAAAGCCATCAATCTATATATTTAATTGGAGCACGAATGCTACTGAAATACTGAATGCACACAAGAAGTGGAAACCAAGTAATATGGTAGCAAGTTTTTTGTGGGTAGCCCTGTAATTGAATCTGGGGCTTGGCCATGGGGCTAATGCATGTATGTAAGAGACCAATTGCCCTAAGAAGTTGTATTTCTTTCCTTTCTAGTTCGTTAACGTGGTTTGAGATCTTGTGAGTTCGGCAAAGGAAGCCTATATATAAATGGGAGTTTCTGTGATGATGGATAGGATGATTACTTGCAATAGCTGTTGGGGCGTTTATCTCATTAGTGATTTCTTGTAGTAAAGAATCTTTGAGGAGAAACTTAAGAGGATTCAAGTGTCCGTAAGAATAAAAGGGAAACATGAATACAAATGTGGTTAATTGTATCTTTGGATACGAATGCTACAAGAACTGACCCACAAGCACAGTCAAATTAGAGAGGCTTTGGCACTAAAAGTCTAGGGCTATGTGCTTGAAAAAGGGAAACATGAATACAAGCTTCTTTCATGTAAACATGATTCAAAATATAAGTTGCAACAACTCGGCCAAACTTCCACATCCAGCTCGAGCTCTTACTTTGGTGGGTACTAGCTCTTTCTCTAACAGTTTCTGTTTGTGCGCCAAAATCACATATAAGTTTAGCAATCAAGCCAAGAATCTTTAGCGCAGGATTAACCTTTATTGTAGTAAGGTGTTGCACAAATAGAAATTATATTCATAAAATTCATTTGGAGAACAGTTGGAAAAAAAAAATAAACATAAAAAATCTCTTCTAAGGCTATATAACAAGTTCTTTGCAGCTTTCTCCTTGAAAATAATGTGACAGAAGATATAAAAGTAGGCCGCTAATTCTAGGATATCAAATGAAGAAGATGTAGCATTCTACATGCGGGTTGATCATGAAGAGCCGAAAAAGGAACTCCTTGAGATGAAGAAAGGAGGCTCAACTAGCCTAGACAGTTTTGTCACACACACACACACACACACATATATATATATATATATATATATATATATATATATATATATATATATATAGCGATGTTTGGGTTGCAGGTTCTTTAAAAGTAGCAAACCGCAACTCAAAATGTTCTCATTCTGTGAAACCATGTGTGACATGACAGCTTCCAAAATGATGGTTAATTGACTGAAGAGCATCCTTAGAAAATTATTCGAGTCAGTCATAAAATATTTTGAAAGGGTCGCCATGAGTGTCTAGTTTGTCCATGCAAAAGGTCATTCGTTCCTCGAGTTGCAGTAGGTTGAAATACTTCATCTTCAAGATGAAACTTGCTATAACATACGATCAAGTTGATCAACTTTTTTCAAACAACAGGTTAATTTTTTCTTGGTTTACCAGATTGATTGAGAGTGTGCCATGAGACATGATTCCACTTCAAATTTAATTGATGTCATTAGTGAAGGACCAAGTGATCTGATCTCAGTTGAAGCTCAATAAGCAGTAGGGGATCCATTGGAGCCCCATTCTTGGCTGTTACAACGCAGATGTTGAAAAAGACTTGTGTTTGGAGATCCAACATGTGAAATCATCATTGATCCAATCTTTAATAGTTTTGAATGAGTCGCAATTATCCAGAGGGGGTTAGACTAATGGACGGAGCATGGGTTGGTAGGTGGCTTCACTCGGGCAGTGGGATTGATACCTTAGGGGGACGAGGGCAAAGCTCGGGGCTTCAGCTCGCAGCCAGTTGGATGAACTTATGAAGTATTCCTGCTGTAGCATTTTTACCTTGAAGCAAGTCACATAAGAGTGAAGTGAACTAGGACAGCAAGTGGAATTTTTCACTTGGGCTTCTCAATTGAAATTGAAGAGGTGCTCCAATAATGGCAATCGGAGTATTGAAGCATAAGGATTCCAAAGAGCAAAAAAAAATTGTTTAGTATATTTTATGAGGTTTGTCGTCATGTCTTAGACAAGGATTGTAATAAGGTTTACTTAATTATTATGCCTTGTTAAATTGTTACCCAATCTATTTTTTGCACTAATAAAAACATGTAATATGAAAAGATAAAAAAGAATCATGGCATATTTTACTCTCATATTTTTTAATGCAACTTGCAACTAATTGCCCTTAACGTTGATTTTTTTTTCAAAAAGAACCACATTCGTATTAGCACCACTTGAACCTTTTTTTATGATGTGTGAAACTAATACATACTAACAGGATTAACTTTTATATAATATGAATTAAAGCGTATGATTATTACTTTAACAACATCAATTAAGTACACCTGGTTCTTAATGCATTATGATAAGAAACAAATTATAAGGTATGGATGTTGCGAAATTTTAACTGAGTAATGAGAATGTCTTTCTCTCCAATAATATCACAATATTATGTGAGTAGGTGCCATGCAGTATCATAAGGCCTATTTGGCAACAGTAACAGTTGTTATCGGGTGAGAGAGAGGGTCAATCCCACTGTCTGAGTGAAGCCCGAAGGCCTCCCCATTCTCCCTGCCTCTGGGGTCCTGAGCTGCGTCGGTGTTAGTGATAGAACGAGACACCCTTCAATTTGGATGTCGCGTTCTGCCACCTTAAGACACAAGAACATAGCGCCCATGAGAATCGAACTAGAGACCTGCTTTGTTTCAGACCCCTAACCTGACCAACTACGCTATGCCCCTTGAGGCTATCATTTCATGAATGTTCTATTTAAAAAAATTAAAACAGATTTTTAAAATATTATTACCTAGTATCACATGAATCTACCTAAATCTTTGGAGTAGATTTATGAAATGGTAACGGCCTAGCCAAACACCCTCATATGGATACTACAGCAACTCGTGATTTTGGACAGAAACTGGATGTTTTTTCAAGCACTTCTTCGCGAACCATGTGTTCTAAGAACACAGATACCAACTACCAAAAAACTATATATCTAAGGCCCACCAACTGAACAATTGTCTTTACAAGGAGCACCTGAGTTTGCCCGGTTGATTCTCAGATCATATGTCTAACTTTCTTTTACTGGAAATCCCAACTCTTTCTCCACAAAACCTTTCTCAAACAATAATAAAAACAGAAGCATTTGTGTGGAAGGTCGTCATGCCTCATCTAAATTATCTTTTACGTACCCCATTTATGTTAAGGCGCCGCGCAACTTGTTCTACTTGATAATATATATATTTACTGTTGACTAGTCCCCAAGCATATTCCATATGCTTGAGAATATACCAAGGGAATAAGCCAACTAGAGAAGTGGGCTAATGAAATATGTTAGATAAGGTCTACTTTCCAAGAAATCAAGGCGATGACATCAATTAAAAAGAACCAAGTGCAGTGCTCCATATGGTTTTCGTATCCAATATTTAAATAGCACGGAAATCGACGTACACAGCCTTCCCTTTCTCTCACTCTCTCTCGTCCTTGCTTTTCTCTCCTTTGAAGTAAGCCATCACGGAATAACAACGCCCTAGACTTTGGATACATGAATCAAAATGCTTCATATTCTCCAATACATTAACATTGAAGCTTTACCTGATGTACTGTATGCTTTCTCTTTCTTTTTGTAGCATAAATGTTTGTTTTATTCATAAAACTAGAAAGTATCTATTCTCACATCCATGTATAGAAAGGAATGCATCCATGACCAATTTTGATTGAAGGCGAAAGCTCTATGAATAAAGTGAAAAAATCTCTAGGTTGTGTTGTTCTAAGTACTATTCTACATTTCAAACAAAAATGATAGTTTAATGTGAGGAATTTGTGCACTCTAGACTGATTCCCAACGACTTTGACAAGCGGTTTTTCAAGGTGGGACCTGGTTGGGTCAGCTCTTGATCCTTAGTAGGGATTGGCTCATCTTATAAGTTTAGTCCACTTGAGCTAAGCAAGTCACTCCTTGTGAAGCCGCATTCTATCTATGTCAAACCAAATTCGCCCTAGTTTGCTCTGAGAGAGGCTTGATGAACCGACTTGAGCAAGTGGGTGGTAGATAGCTAGTTCCTAGTTTGAATAGCATGGTTGTCAGCTCCATATTGAGTGAGACTGTACTAGCTGGTGTATAATATTGGAGTTTGTACACCAGGCATTGATGCAACCCTATATCTTTGGTTTGGAATGGGGAAAGTAAGGTTAGAGTAAGGGGTGGTTTCGAAGGAAAAAAGGGAGGGTTTGACTCTCAACTGTAGAACGGGATACTGCTCCCAATTACTTGCAGAAAAAAAAAATGTCTGTAACTCTTAAGTGTGGTTATCAAATTGTCTATTGTAGAGCAAATCACGAGATTTTCGTTGACCTTGCGGACTAATAGTCAATAACTCTCAGTGGCATGACTTGGATATTCTCCGACAGCTCTTAACGTCTCCGACAGCTCAACAACCAGGTGCTGTCGGAACGTGGGTCCCACAAAGAGCTCATCAATCCAAGCCCAGATTAGGCATGTTTCACGCTCTCATAGGCAATCCACCAGTTTAGAAATGAAAAGAGAGAGAAGGAGAGAGAGAGAGGAAAAAAAAATGAAAGAAGCTTGGTGCACTAATGCTTCTAGGCACATAGTCATAGATGGTTGGTCAAACTGAAGCACTCTTCAGTTCACCTTCTCATCACAAATGCACTTCGTATAACACCAAAAGGTCAAGCCCAATCAAGAATCTTCGAGCAAGTGGAGTCAAGAAGATTAAGATCATCTAAGAGCTGGATCAAGCTAGGGGGCTTAATTTTCAAACTCAACGCCATGTCAAGGTAACATTTTCATCCCCACCATCAAAGCACCATGAAATAAAAGGGAATAGAAAACAGCAGTTGGGTAAGGGACACCGCTCATCTGATGACACGTGTCAGGATCTGAATGGATCAAGGCAGCACGCGATAGGCGGAGCCCGCCCGAGGGAACAAAACCCCGAAATATCCATTTTCGCCGCGCAGCCAGAAATCCGGATATTCTATTCGGTCGTATTCGGATATTCTTTCTCTCCACCGCATATATATCAACGTCCGCTTGGAGGTCATTCTCTGCTCCTTTACCTATTATCGGCCGTGTGTTTTTCCGGTTACCGAATCTTCCCCAATTGCTGCGATAGCCCGTCGGAAAGCGATCGGAGAGGGAGGCAAAAAGCGGAGGATGAAATTCGGGAAGAGCCTGAGCAACCAGATCGAGGAGACTCTGCCGGAGTGGCAAGACAAGTTCCTGTCGTACAAGGAACTGAAGAAGCGGCTCAAGCTAATCGACCCCAAGGGTGGGGACAGGGCCAAGAGGCCCAGGCTCTGCGAGGATGCGGAGGAGACAGGCGCTGGGGAAGTGGCTGCCATGACTCCCGAGGAGAGGGACTTCGTATGCCTGCTGGACGACGAAATCGAGAAGTTCAATGCCTTCTTCGTTGAAAAGGAGGAGGAGTACATTATTAGACAGAAGGTAATGGTTGACCACTTCCCTTTGTTTTTTCTTTTCGTTTGCTTGAATCGATGGAACCCTAATTTGTGTTGGAAATAATTGGTTTGGTATCCATTTCATTCCTTTAGGGTTCTGCTGCCTGCTGTGCATGTTCGATTGCAACCGTCGTTGTTTGGAAATCTTTGATTTGAATTTTGTTGATTTTGTGAAGGGATTTCCGATTCCGGTAGTTGTGCAACTTGTAGATCTTCTGTCTTTCTGTCTAAGGTTTATATGACGTGGAAAATTGGTAGATACACTGTTTCCTTTCAAACCTGCTGCAGCAATAAATAGCTCACTGAATTAGTGATAGATGATGTGGAGGTGGAATGGAGAATACTCAGATTTTAGCTTTAAATTACAATTAATTGAAAAGGAAGGTTCTTAATCTCCGTAATTTATCAGTATCCGCTTGCCTTTGAACTCCTATGGAACGTGGGTTTCACGAACCTATCTCATGGTCACGTAGGTGGCACGTGAAATGCAATTATTTGTCATACTGCTTCACTATCTGAAAGCACGACCCATAGAATGCTGATAACTATGAAAATTTATGAATTTAAATAAAAGTTGTATTCTCTTGACTTCTAATTGCAAATTTACACTGTGAAAAGTTCCCAACAATCTTAAAACTGAAAAACAGCTGTCAGCAAGGCCCTGATTCATCTTATGATGCATACAGATAAGATGCCTATAAGATTTTTTGTTTCATTCTGTAAACATTCCCACCATGCATTGGGTGGATTTTTGGCGTGTTTAAGGTTAATACTGCCCCACCTGCTACTGCTATTACTGCTGCTTCGAATTTATCCCATGATAGAAGCATGTGGCATGGAAAAATTTCTGTAACCATCTGTTATCTTGCTGATTTCCAATAGTGTCAAGAGTAAACACTAATAATATGTTTACGTAGGTAGGTCATTAATGGTGGATAATTTTCCCTCCAAGTTTGGAGAATGTGTCTCCAACTCTGCATTCTCGAAATAATTTGAATATAGGTTTTCTTTTTCATTTTTAATGTTATGTTATTTTGATGATGCAGTTGCTACAAGAAAGAGTAGAGAAGGCAAAGGACTCAAAAGAAGAGACAATAAAACTGAGGAAAGAGATCGTTGATTTTCATGGAGAAATGGTCCTTTTGGAGAACTATAGTTCTCTAAACTATACAGGTCTTTCTTCTCTTCCTCTGTATTCTTTTTGGACATTCCTTTTCCTCCATATTCTTTGTTGACATTTGCAATGAACTTCTTTATAGCTTTATGTTCATTTAGGAAACTTCATTGGATATTAAATTACATATCATAAAAATTTTCTGCACACTTCCACTTGAGCTTGTAATTTTAGGAAAAAAAAATATTTATCATCAATCATGGCATCCATTTGTATGTCGGGCTCAAGTAAACCTTGGTCAATGGTTAGGATGGTATTGTTAAAGAGTTCAATTTATGCAATATTTGACTAGATGTTGCTTTTTTTTTATTTTGTGTTGCATGGGAAGGCTTGTATTGGATGCCGAATATTTGTTAGTGTGTTTGAACTTTTCTTGCTGAAGTCATGATTGCCTAGTTTCAAGGTGATGATTGCAAACTGTATTTATCTTGGGTGGACTTATATTTATAATAAAGCAATAAATGTGACATGGATACTTGTAAAGAAATGCTTTGTGGAGAAGCCACATTACAAAACTCTATTGCATCTTCAGGTGTGAGAAAGGTAAGTTTTCTTTCCTCTTTACACGAGAAAAGTAACATGTTTCCTCCTTTTTTATGCTTTTATTTTTTAAACAAATAGTGTGTTGACTAGAAATATCATTTAGGAATCCATCTTGTACTCTAATCCGGACAGCGTATTTAATGTTTTTGATATTCTTGATACGAGCCTCACTTTTGCTGACAGCTACCAATGAGGGGCTTATTTGCACCATGGAGACAAATATCGTTCTCGGGTTTTTAATGGTGAGAATTTTTTCGAATATTTTTCAGCAAAGTTGTTTTTCTTTGGGAAAACTCAAAAAAGTGAAAAACTTTAAAATAATGAAAAAATTTCATAAAAATATTTAAAAATGAAATAAATCAGAAGCTAATAAGAAAGCATAAATAATACTAGACAAAAATGAAAATAAGAATGTTTTGATGATGATAGAAATGATGAAAAATAATTTTGTTTAAGTTTAAATTTGAATCCATGGTGATATCAACATTAAACAAGTGAAAAATGAAAAAATCAGAAAAAAACACGAGAATAACGTGATATATATGTTTTCCCGCTTTTAAAATATCGTGATTTTTTCACTATTTTGTTATTTTTTGTTTTTCTCATTAATGTCATGATATTTTCAAAAATATCAAGATATCTGTGACACTGATTTGCACCATTGTCCTATAATTCTATGTCTAATATCAGTGGAGTTGGATGAAATGACACTAGTGGCTTTTCTTTTTGCATAAAAGTGAAAAGAACTTTTCAACCTGAAAAGAACAATTTCCGAGAGTGTGTCGCATGTTCAGCCTGAAACATCGAACACTCATGTTCAAAAAAGAGCGGCGGTTATTTCAATCATTTTCAAAAAGAAATGGATATCTTTGTTATTTTACTAAAAATATTTTTTTCCTCTCCTTTTTGCTCTTACAGGAGATGGATCTCCGTTCACATCTTAAGGGTATTTTCGTCATGCCATCCGATATTAGGATTCGAGCGCATGGCCTTGTCCAACCATTCTCGGAAAGTGTAGAGTTTCACATATTCCAATATGGCATTATTTAATTGGAAACACCTGCCCTGTAGTAGTCAGTACAAGTGAGGCCTATTACCATATCAAGAACAGATGCTAGCAAATATTGCTGATGTTTTGAAAATATTGTTATTAGTAATGCCAGACAATAATTTTGATATTGAATATTTCCAGAGGCCTAACTATCGTGATATATTTTCCTTATATTCCTGATATTTTCTAGATATCTTCAAATAATCTATTTGTTTCATTTTTAAGCATGTTTTGTATCTTTTTGTTGCTTTCACATTTCCTAAAGGTACTTATTATTTATATTTTCTGTGAAAAAAAAAACTTATTACCTCATGACTTTTTCATTGTTCTTGTCTTTTTCAAGTTTGAAAGCTTTTTAAGATTTTCCTGATATTTTCCTAACAAAAACCACATTTTTGAGAAAGACTCGATGAAAAAGCTTGTGAGAAATAGAGGAGAAGAACAATGTTGGTAACTTTGCAAGAAAATAGAAAACGTAAGCATTTTGAGGTCTTGGCTCAAAAAGCCTTTCAATTGAAAGTACTTGCCTTTTATATACTTCAACATGATTATTTCTGGAAATGACCAAAGCTTGTTTTAGGAAGCACATCCTAAAAACTTTGTTATCTTCTAGAAAAAAAAGTAGTGGTCATGTCTGTTGTGGTGTTTGTATGTGGCATGTGTGACTAGTGCTTGAAATTATCTAATTGAAACTATTAAGGTGGGTGCATGAAGTGAAATGAAAATAGTAATATTAAATTAAAGTGATTTGTCATTTTCAATAAGTAAATGACAACAACAGATTTGTTACTTTCAATGGATGTTTAAGGTTGGGAATCTCTGCTATTTTTCTTTTTTAATGTGATTCCTTAGATTCAAGCAGTTTTTTGTTTGTTTTTGGTTTGGGCCCACTGTCAATTTCGAGGTGATCAAATACTGATTTCAAATCCTCAAAGTGCAGACTTAATACTCATTTTCATTTGTGGGATATATGTGTGTATGCGTCCCTTTATTTATTTATGGTTTGAACCCGCTATCAAGTTTGATGTAACCAAATACTGATTTCAAGTCCTCTTCAAAATGCAGATGTAATATTCATTTTCAGTGGTGGAGTATGTGTGTTTATGCTGTGTGTATGTCTCCTACTTGGGATGCAGAGGAGAGAAGAGGGAGAGGGGAACAAATGGATAAAACAGATTGAGCGGAAATGAACAAGTAACAGTGAATGAAAATGTCATTTTTAATCCATTTCCAGTAAATGAAAAAGGTGGAGGAAAACGATAAAAAGAGCAGTTGGTGAACACAAATGTGCTTGATCCATTTGGAATAAACTAATGGCTTCAAAATCCTTATCAATTGCCCTGCTTGATCATGGAAGGACTCAGATGCACCTAATTTGCTTGTTAAATGCAATTGGCACCAAGATGGAGATTGTCTTTGAAAGATGAATCTCATTATTGAACTCCAAGGGAATCAAATGTGTGATTTAGGCTATGGAGCATTTGGTTTTTTGACAAACATTGTGGCATTTTACGAAGTATCATGGAAATTGGGAAAAGTTGTTAAAAGTTAAAACCAGTGACTGGGTTGATGCTTTATAGGTTTATTTTATCGTACTATTGTTTTTATTGTGGGAAGAAAAATATTGTGAGAAATGCGCTATTAATTTTGTCATTGTCTATCGTTTTTTAATGTAAAGTACTCAAACCTTTCGTCATTGATAAGATTTTGACCCTCCTTGTCTACCTAGGAGTCCCCTATATAGGTGCAGCTGTTCACTCAATGTCATTGAATATCATTGTACTTTGATCATTCAATACGAAGGTTCCAGCAAATAAAAGGCAAAAGATTAACAAAGTAAAAATATTGCCAAATGTATTTACTATCATTATGGTTATCAAAATTATTTAAAAATTCTGTATTTTTTTAATTAGTTCTAAAGAAGGTTCAAAGACTTCTTGACTTACCTTAACTGCTTTGATAACCACACTAATGTTTCCGTGACAATGATAAAATCTGCTGATGGTGCATTTATTTTCATACTGGTTGGTAGATCTCATGCATGTGTGGACCTGTATGTGCACAAACAGAAGCATGTATACCAAAATGGTCACATAGGCTATATGCGTTTGATATGTGTGTGTGTGTGTGAGAGAGAGAGAGAGAGGTTGTCAATTGTTTGATGTGGTAGATAGTTCTGCACTGTTACTTGTGCATGTCTCTCTTTGGACTGCATGACCACCTATCAACAGCAAACCAGCTGATTTTCTAGTCAGCTGAACATCACCCCACTACCTTGTCCTATATAGTAGTGAATGGAACAGATTTCTTTTTTTTGATATCTTATGCTTATTTTTGCTACTTTGGTTGGATGTGCAGGGCTGGTGAAGATTCTGAAGAAATATGATAAAAGGACTGGTGCTCTCATGCGGCTGCCCTTCATTCAGAGGGTCCTGTGCCAACCGTTTTTTAGCACTGACCTCCTGTATACGCTTATAAAAGAGTGTGAGAGGATGCTTGACCAGCTTTTCCCAGCAGAAGAGCCTACCGTTTCAGGTGCTGCAGGTGGTTGTGAAACTGATCCTGAAGACAGGAAAGAAGATGGCAGCAACCCTGTTTTGAAAGAGGCCCCTGAGCTGGAGGAGATAGAGTACATGGAGAGCCTTTACATGAAGAGTACAATGTCTGCATTGCGAGTTTTGAAAGAAATACGAAGTGGCAGTTCCACCGTTAGTGTCTTCTCCTTGCCTCCAATACAGACTGCAGGGGCAGAGGAAACTTGGAGTAAGATACCCCATCTTGAACAGATTAAGGTAGCAAAATAGAAGAAGAAGCTATGAAAACTTAATATGTTGTACATTAGTTTAATCCGAGTGGTTGGACCGTTGGATGTTTGCCAGCTACGGGTCTCACAAAAGCAAGATAAAATGACTATAAAGATGTATTTTGATACTCACAAATCCATATTTTACTTTCCTTCTCCTTTGTCCTAATAATGGATAATCCTTCTTGTTTGACTCGTAAATCTTCCTCTTTGGACTCTCTTGCAGCCTTTTGTAATTTTTAGAGCCAGACTTTTCAATGCAATCTGAAACTTGTTGTCTCCTTGATGGTATTCAACCTTCTGAAACTTATTTGACACACTTCAAGCCCTACAAACCCTTGCATGTACTTTGCAGAAGATAGTCGTGAGTTTCACTCTGCTTTACTTTACCTTATTTGTTTCAATCCCAGCAAACATTTCTCTCCTGTTGAAGAATATCCACACTTTTGAAAAGCCTCTGCTAGTCTGACACCACGGAAGTTCTTTGCTCAAGTCTCGGCAGACGAAGTGATTCTAGTAGGAACATGATGTTTGGAAATTTTGGAATTTATTATTCAACCAAAATTTACTGTTTTGCTTCCTTTTTGTTTGAGCTATCACAGTTGGATTTGCGCATCAGTGTCATACTCATCGCAACGGCATTCTTGAGCAGTTTTGGTTAGGAACTCACCCACAGTTTATCCCTCAGGTGATGGGCACATTAGGTGGAAAATAAGCACATCCCATTTCCTGAATTCCTCAACTTGTTCCACTTTCTGCTTCGTTTACCAGCAAATAGAAAAAGAGCGTGATGAGACCCATTTTCTCTACTAGAATATATTCCTGTACGATGCTCAAACGTTTGATAGACGTTATCCAACTTGGGATTCAAATGTGAAGTGGGTTTCTTTACATTCTAAAAAAGCAAGAGAATAGAACAATCCAGCTCATAATATATATATATATATATATATATATATATATATATATATATATATATATATATATATATATATATATATATATATATATAATATGTCAAACCCGTCAGCATACAGAGGAGCCATAAGCAATAAACATTTGAGCATTGCTCGTTGAAGTGGAATGAGTTTCCGCTTGAACAATCGGAAGAGAAATTCCAAGGCAGAGAATATTCCAAAGAGCACCTACCTACACTTTCATTAATATCGCCGCCATAGTTCACGGAACTAATTACGTCTTCCATTGAAGGAACTCAATTGTTTAGCAGACCCCCAAGATGCGCATACGCAGGTCCACCGTCATATTTATATATATATATATATATATATATATATATATATATATATATATATATATATATATATATATATATATATAACAAAATCAGAACCCACTTAGATGGGTAGTCCCGCACGATACTGGACTTATACAATCTAAATTTTAATTTGAACTCGTGTCTGCCTTAATCCAAAATCCATGCAATGTTAATGTGCGTTTTAAGCAACTTTTTTTTTTGACAATGTAATTACACTGAAACTTTGCAATTACAAGCACCTGATCCTCTCTCGGTCAGATGTAGGACTTTTATCTTTGGTCCCTTCACTACCACCAAATTTCAAAGTGGAGCATGTGCTTGTAGGCTAATAGACAGTGTTGACGGCAATTGTAATGCCCAAAATGTGCAGATAACCATCTCCATTAGGACCACCTTGTAGGTTACGGATAGAAAAGAATCATTCTTTGACTGCTGAAAATTTTGAGGAACACGAGAAAACACACACACACACATATATATATATATATATATATATATATATATATATATAGAGAGAGAGAGAGAGAGAGAGAGAGAGAGAGAGAGAGAGAGAGAGAGAGAGAGCCGATAAAATGAAAAAATATATAACAAAATTTGGAGACAAGAGGTCCCCTAAATACAAAAACAATCCGCGAAAAAACACACCGCCAAAACACACGCAGGAAGAAGAAATATACAATACAATGTACAAAGAATAAGAGAGAAGAGGAAAGACGAAGCGGCACAGTCACCCAACCGCAAGCGGGCAGTGGCGCTTTAACCGAATGACAAACTGGACATCCCCTTGCACAAGACGAGCCACAGAATCTGGCGAAGAGAAGGTGCCCCTGAAGACCCTGTTGTTGCGCTCCACCCAAATGCGCCACCAAGCTAAAATGAGCCACGACCTCCAGACATGACCTCAGGAAGCCGTCAGGTGGGGGGGATGACAAAAGAGGAAGAGAAGACGAATGGATGGTGGGTTTGGAAGACTATTAACAAGGAAAGGCCAAGTAGAAGTAAAAAGGTAGACCCGAGACTCAGTCGCGACAAGACATAGAGGACACTGGCTAGCCAAACTGATGCCAAGGCACTGTAGATGATCAAAAGTGTTGATATGGCCAGTCAGAAGAAGCCAGACAAAAGCAATGGTACGAGGAGATGAGCCAGGAGACCAAAGAGACCGGAGAGGGAGTGACGCGATAGAAGGACCAAAGGAGGCCAGGTAGCAAGAAGAAAAAGTGAACTCACGAGTATGTGAAAGAGGCCACGATGGAAACGTGGACGATGAGAGGTCAGCAAGGTGGAGGAAAAGAGGAAGGACAAAAAACATGTCAGACCAAAAGTGAGAGGGGGAGGTGTGAGAGATAAAATTATGCCAGACGTTAGGGGAAGACAACTCAAATTTTGAACTAATGAATTGGGTGATGGGAGAATGTTCACTTGCTAACCGCCACCACCAAGAACACAGAGAAGACTTACAAGCCCGACTAAGATTGGTAACCCCAGCACCTCCAAGAAAACGTGGAAAGACAACCACATCCCAATGCGCAAGGCGATCTGAAGGTCGATCACCATCCCAAACAAACTTACGAATAAGCTTATCAAACCTACGCAAAACAGCCACAGGAGGCCGAAAGACAGACAAAGCATGGAGACGGACTGACGCAAGGCAATGCTTAACTAGAGTAATCCGACCTGGGAGAGAAAGCAGTTTTTCCTGTCAACACTGAAGGCGATCAGTAAGCTTCTGCTCCAACCCATCGAGGGTGCTGCTGTCTCTTTCAAATGTGATTGAAAATGGGATCCATGATTTTGAGTTCCTGTTTGCCTCGTCCTTCGAATGGTTGCACATGGGGAAGATGGTCTGAGATAAGTGTATACTGTTCTTCTAGTTGCCCAAAGTCTGAGAACATCGTCAGATCCAACGTTGAAGCACAAGTGAGATCAAATCCTACCATTACAGCAGCCTTGCTTCCGCTTCATTTTCTCTTTATTTCCTGCCGATACTTGCGAAGGCACCAAGCATAAGGTGAAACTTTCATCTCGAATCTGTATCCATTGCGAAGGGAATCCTTCATATCGTGTTCTTTAGTGCCCCACAACCTGGTTCGAAATCCTTAGTGCATCTATAACTTTTATAGATAAACAATTATCGTGATCAATGATCATATGTATCAAACTTTTTAATCAATTTTTGCCGACAAAACGATGTCTATAGTGCCATGCACTTTTCTTTTTCGCGCGCAGGAAATCATACAAGAGTTGAATATTATGATTTGGTTACCTACTTCAGTTAACCAAACAAACTTATAGAAATCTGTTCTTAGGTCTTTTGCTAGTTGATTGAAGCCATGTGCATATATAAGATTTGAAATGGGTTCCAACCAAGAACATTGCCGCCATTGTCAATGTCAATAAAATATTTACTGCGTATTTGGACTGCAGAAGGAAATTAAAAAGTTGGAACTTTCCACCCAAATCAAACAAGTAATAATTTCCTTACTTTTTATCTGAAGGTGATAGAAAGTCTTGCAGAGAGCACAAAAGGGTTCCATTTTTTTTAAATTGAATATACAAAAGAATCAAATTTTCGAACTTCTTAAGTGGCTGGTCCTTGTTTGGTGGATCCAGATACTTCTGCAAAACCCGCCGCCTAGAAGTCTGGAACCAAATTGTCATAATTAACTAAATAGTTCAGAAAGAAATGAGACTATCATTTGTTACTTATCTATGATTAGCAGCTCGCTTTATTCATGTAATTGACAAAGTGAGTTCATATAATTCAGATAACTCTTTTACGCCATATTCCTTGTGTTGTTTTATTGTCTGGAAGAACTAAACTATAAGCCTGTAACAAATTTAGCTTATGGACTAATTTAAATACTCGGTTAACAGTGCGCTTATCAATCTATAGATGGATTTGACAGTTGAAGCAAAGTTGAATGAATTTGGAAAAGAAGAAACCAAAAAAATTTAGAAAAAAGGAAAGTTGAAGCTCATGAGGGTGACCGGCGAACCAGGTTATTGATTGGCCACCGCCATACCGCGTCTACCGCATTTTTGGCTAAACTTATATAAATATAGACAATGCTTCTTGCTCAAAAAGCGCAGACACTTTTTGTTGACTGTAAAATAAGGGTCAGCCAAAATCATGGATGCTTGCCTGGACGTTGCAGGAGAACGGGAAGCACCTCGGTGAAAGAGTTGGAACTCAACCTTTTCATGCTTCCTACTCTGCACCACCTTTTTTCAACTTCAAGGCCCAGTGGCGGAGCCAGAAATTTCTGGTTATGGGGTACGGTACGTGAACAAAATTTGGGCTTCAAAAACAGGAAGTGGTGAAGCCAATTCCTCCGATAATGTACAATTTTTTGGCAGAAAAACGAGAAGGCCAACTCCCTAAATCCTCATTTACTCTGAATTTCAGGCTTAAAGTGCGAAAAACCGCTTTTCCTAATACATAATTTGAGCATGCGCACGAACCCCAAAAACACATTTTTGAGTCTGCACTGAAATTTATATAAATCTCAATTGCGAATGGTGCAGGAATTTCGACCACGAGAAAATTGGGTTGGTGGGGAATTCATAAATTCTACTTTAAAGGAAACGAGAATCACATGTCGGTGAACATTCTATAAAATTCAAGAGCGACAATCACCTACATAAACAAGAAAATTGGGAGAAGAAAAAAAATTGGAAAATGAAGCAAGAACAAGATATTGAGCAACAGTGGAGACAGCCAATGTAAATTAGGAGAACCAACAAAACAACAAATGGAGAGCGTAATCCGAGAAAAAGTAAAAGAAAGCCAGCAAAATCCTCGGCAATTGAACCGCCATTGACATATTCATGAACACGAGCAGTAGAAGAAGAAAAAGAAAAAAGAAAAAGAAGAAGAAAAAGATATAAACTGAGGACGGGGGCAGAGCCACGAACGAGTACAGCGAGCAGACGGTGAGGCGTCGCGCGTTGGAGAGCCATGCGCGTGCTTCGAACCTCCTCTGCGAGAGACAAAGCAAGGAAAACAATCGGCAAGGCAAGAATCAGGGTCCCCCTATCGGCGGCTGCCTTGCCCTTCGCAGATTCGCCCTTCCTCTTTTTGAGTTTCTACTTTTCGATGAATTTGGAAGGGTGAGTGTTTTATGTTTTCTGAAGCTGGATCGTTGTGAACTGCTGTGACCGGACGGGATCTATTTTTGGCGTGGGCAAACGTTGTCAACAAGGGCGTGAGGCAGACTGAGGTTCCATTTCACTGTGGAGCATTCTTGGGCTGGCGTGGGCAGGCGCCCACGCTTGCCCCACGCTGGCTCCGCTATTGCTTCAAGCTTCTATATATGGATACACACACACACAGAGGGGGGGAGAGAGAGCACGAAGTATATGGATGCAGGAGGAAAACAATGAAAGATAATTCGGAGGCTGGTACTTGTCGAGCTGAACAGAAACATAATCCTGCTAGAAGCCTGGCTGTACCTTGAAGACTGCACATTAGTTGTTGCAGAAGAAAAATGTTGCAGCAGCAGAGAGCCGCTGTTCCTGTTACAGCTGTTTTTCCATTGGCAGAAAAAGGTGGAGGAAAGCAGCAGCAACCAGGAAAGAAATCCAGAGCCAACCAGCGGTTGGAAAGCAGCAGAGAAGCTATCAGGAATACTTGTAGCACAGTAGCACTTACCTCTGCAACGATTACGAGTCCTCCAGGAGGCTATGCACCAATGGGGGCTCCCCTCATGGCTCACCTTCCTCTGTTCAAGATTCTAAGAGCTACAAATTTCATCTGTGTACTGCTGCTCCTCGCCCTTGCGGCGCCCAACCTCAGCCATCCAAAATTCAGATGAAAGGCCAAAATCCTCCCCTTGTTGGTGGTCATGGCTTTAGCACTAGCACTAGAGGAAATCATTCTACATATCTTCCTATAATACAATTGGAATCCATCGGAGCATCATCATTAATAGAGAACATCATCTCAAACTTCTGGTTCTTACATCGCATGAACTGTGTAGTGTGTACTTTAGATCATTTGATGTCTTGTCTACTCTATTTTCTTCTTATATATGTATAAGATCATATTGCATGCATGACATGCTTGGTTGCATAAGTGTGGGTTTGTCTGATCTGTGATCTGAACTTTAAGCAAAACATTCCTCAAAATCCAAATTAGGGTCTATTCCATTACCAACCCAAAACCAGACCCGATTATTTGGCCAAGAAAACACTATAGTACTAGTTATTAGATTCAAATCTGTCACCTAGTTCGTGCCTAAATCCTAATCTCCGTCCGAACCAAATAAAAAATTTTGTTAGGAATCCAAATTCGAATATACATAGATTCCAGATCTTGGGTATAGTCGGACAGGGATTTAGTTAAAAGGATTACATTGGATTCCGATCCATTTACCATCCTGGACGATCCGAACATATCAATAGTAGGGCGGCGTCGTCTTGCCCATAATAATTGCGTCTCCGTCTTCATCAAAACGACACCATCACGAAGCACGAACCCGAGGTCCGTCGCCTGGCAATCCCAAACATGACGAAACTGCCCTTTCCTCTGCTCCCTTCCCTCCTCCTCCTCCTCATCTTCGGCGTCGCCGCCGCGGCGACCAGCCCACGGCCTCAGCCGTTAAGCGCGCTGGAGATCCCGATGATCTCCCAGGTACGCCGGTCCCGCTTTACCTTGTTTTCGCCCCCTTTTTCTGGAATTCTTGAAATCGCGAGCTTCGGCTCCCTTCTTTTCGGGCGATCTTGTTTGGGAAGAGAGTGTTGCTCCGATTTTAGCTTCTGATTCTGATTTTTCCTTTTCCGTTTTGCGATGGTGGAGAAGGGAGTAGGTGGATGTTCTTACACCGTGGTCGTGAAGACGAGCTGCTCCTCGAATAAGTTGACCAGAGACCAGATCAGCGTCGCCTTTGGAGACGCCTACGGGAACCAGGTTTGACCCCCTTTCTCCTTTCTTCCCGGCATCTTTCCTTCTCGGGATGTGCAATCTCAGGTTATACTTTCCTAAGAAAAGCAAACGCTTCTATCGGGCGCGACTTCTTTACATGTTAGACGCAACAAAAGTGAACGCTTTACGAGGAACAAATGATTGTGATATTCTTTGCCAAACAGGAGATATGAAAAACTTTCTGACCTCGAAACTGTAGGCCATGTTTGATAGCTTCGGATTTACGATTTGAGGCTGAATTGAGATCAATCCAACTGTTTTAAACAAACGGGGGACTTCAAATTTATGGTTTTCAGATTCGTTTTAGATTGAAAAACCGTGAATTTGGATCCGGAATTTTATTTGAAAGCGAATAAGTTTAGAAGGTGGTTGTTGCATGTTAGGAGCTGGCAAGTCACATGGTGCAGTTAATAGTAAGGAAATGCAGATGTTTCTATCAAATTTGCGCCAATGTTTGCGGGATAATCCACAAATGCACCTAATATTCGAAACGATTTCACGATTTTGTTCTCCAATAATTGGAATGTATCTTGCAAACGTATCAGCTGTAAGGTCTACTCCCCAATCGGTTGCTATTGGAAGAAGATTAAAAAATGACAGAAAATCACAAGTAGAGTTGCCATGAATTTAATCACAAAATCGTGATCCTGCCATCACAGATCTAGCTAAATCTGCAATTTCTTGAAATATTGGTGTGTTTTTTTTTTTGCATTATACACAGAATTTAGACCCCCAATCATTTCCTTAGGTTTTTGCAATGTACCATTCATCAGTTTGATGGCTGCAGTCAGTCGATTAAGATCTCGGATAACTAGTTCACGGTACTGGCCATCTAAAAACAATCTATCTTACGTGAACCATACATCTATTGTTTGATTGTTCAGATGATATTATCCAACACTTTTTTTCTTACAAAATGTATCAAATATGAGGTTGATTCCAAAAGATTCATCTACTTTATGTCCGAACGAGTTTTCCCTGATTTCAGTTCGTAATCTAAAACTAGGAAACAAGTGGTGCTATAAAACTAAGGTCTATTAAACTCTTAAGAATTCTTGAATGTCGTTGATGTAAGACTATTTTAAGTTGATGCGAGAAAGATCCGAATGTCCGCGCGATTGAACTTAATAAGGATGATAAAAAGAAGGCCCCAGCGCAAACTATTAAAATTGCGAAAGTTACCTTTTCTCTAAGGGGACCCTTTGATTCACTTGGAATCAATGGAATCTTAGAAAACGGGAGTTGCCTTCCCAAACAAAGAATTTTTTATTCTGTGATTATTGACTCATTCTAGACTCAAAATTATGGAATTGTGTTCCCATCTTATGGGGTGAAATTATGATTGTATAATTTCTGGAATTTTTTCATCTATTTTTAGAGGCATAAGCCATGAAGACTCATGAGTTCTTAACTCTCGTTTCATTGAACAAAGAATTTTTAATTGCAGAATAAAAAATTTCATATTATCAAACTCAAAGAAAAATCGAAACTAGAACTTTCATTCCGATTCCAAGTTGAGGTGGAAATTTCGTTCTAGAATTTGGATTTCAGAGTCAAAATTGTAAGAACATCGAACGGCCCCTAAAATGTGAAACTACCTCTGATGAAAAAAAAAAACCATAAGATCAAAAGGCAAGTGCCCCGTCCTACCGACTTCATTCTTTCGCACGTAGAACCGACTTTGCACTATCAAACCTTAGACCAAATATTGGATCCACCATTGATATCAACTATGACAACTGATCAGTCCAAGATTAACTCTAGTTTTGGTCTAGCAAATTCTCAGTTGCATTATAGTTGGCTTCAGTTCGCACCCAAAAGAGCCATGAAAAAAATAAGCAGTAGGGTACTGAGATTTATAAACTCCTCAGGAATTCTCTACTTATCAATATAGACTCTTGCTTTTAGGTCCTCCCACAAAAGGTGTTACTTACACCAACTATGTGCTCAGTATACTAATTAATCTCATCAAAGTCTACATGCAGTTGCTTTAGAATCCATGTTGCACTTGAGAATTATCAAATTAAAGGATGTTCACTCAGTATGTCTGTGTGTGTTCGCGTGCGCGTGCATGCGTGTGTGCACATTGTAAGATGTTTAATATATGTTATCTTTAAGCAAGCAGGTCTATGCACCAAGGCTGGATGACCCATCTTCAGGTACATTTGAGAGGTGCTCCACAGACACCTTCAAGATAACTGGGCCATGCACCTATGAGATCTGCTACTTCTACCTGTTAAGGATGGGGAGAGATGGCTGGAAACCAGAACAGGTCAAGGTCTACAGCCCCAACTCCAGAGCCGTAACTTTCTACTATGACATGTTCCTCCCAAATGGTGTTTGGTATGGCTTCAACTTGTGCAGCGGCAGCTCGGCTGCGGCCGCTTAACTAGAACAGTTTAAAGATGTGATTGTCATTGTTATTACAAGTTTCTCGACTATCATGTGTTTGGAGTACTTGGACGCATCCAAGTACTATAAGCTGGAAGCTACTTTTATTTCTTTGCTTGTGTCTAGAGGCTTTGTGAAGCTTATGAAGCTTTGCGTTTCTATATAATCTAGGGACGTAAATTGGAAGTGATCGGGCTATCCTGGGGTGCATGTGGGAAGGATGATAAGATTTGATTTGTATCGGACCCGTAATGCAAATAAAGTGTGAACTACCAATGCATGAGGACTTGTTTGATTACATGTTATTTGGACTTGGGCTGACTATTCGAACATCATATTTAAGCCCTAGTCAGTTTCCAAATCCAATTAAACCGGATTCTTGAATCTCTAGGCTTCGTGTGTTTGTATCTTCGGTGGCAAGGTTCTTACTTTCACATAAACCAGCATAATTAAGTCCGAATGTATCTCCCTTTTCTCTTCAAGTGTAATAAATTTTAGCGTTACCTGGTGAAATTTTCTTGATATGTTAGCTCATAAAGAAACACTATAATTTTAAAACTAGTTCTGGCTCTTGACCAAATTTCGCTCAACCTGTGGAACGGTGGTACCATTTATGTGGGCGGGGACCCAACAGAAAAAGCATAAATTATATATAATCATTAAAGATTTTTCTCATCCATAGCGCCTGTAGCTCAGTGGATAGAGCGTCTGTTTCCTAAGCAGAAAGTCGTAGGTTCGACCCCTACCTGGCGCGTAACTAATTTCATTTTCTTTTCTCCAGTTTTCGCTTTTAACATTCCCATGTGGGCGCATACTCTGGAAGTTTTCTACATGAATATATGTGTGCTAAAATGTTTCCGTCGTGGTCTGGCCATACTTTTCTCAGCTTAAGCATTATAGTAATGCGGTGAACTCTTTTGTGTTTGCCTTTCTCCTTTCTCCATGCATGGAGCCTGCTTCCAGACCCTTTACTCATAAAGGGGGGACGGAGCACGATTTTCTTTCGGCAAAGGTCGAGTAGCCTTGGACTTCTCTTTACATATCAAATGCGCCTGTAGCTCAGTGGATAGAGCGTCTGTTTCCTAAGCAGAAAGTCGTAGGTTCGACCCCTACCTGGCGCGATATTTCTCCTCCGTTCAGCCACTCTTTTCCAACTTCTAAATTTCAAAGCCTTTAACAGTTCTTTATCTATTCTAAGCCAAAAAAAAAAAAAAACTTTTTTTTCTTCTGCAAATTGGGGTGCTATTTTCTTTCCTAATGCTCACCTTTAGTTGACATTTACAACTCATTACACTGCATGAGGTCTTATCTAACATAAATTCTTTTTTGTTTGCTTCCGGACTGAGTTTTCTCCACCTACCAAGTGACTTCACGCTTTGAGATTTAGTTATTTTTATCGGGCCGAAAGGAATCAAATCCATTACTAGTTCCACCTGATTCTCTGAGACGAAGGTTAGGTTTCCGGCGATAAAGATAAGGTAATAAACAAGAATAAAGGGCATGATAGGGAACCTTCACTGAGAAACAGGTCTCTTAGTGATCACATTAAGTCATCTAATTTCTACTCTATTTGGTAAAAATATACACCAAACATTTGCTTTCTTATTAGCTGAGTGCTAGTTGATGATTTCAAGCGACAATATTTTCCTCAATGTATATGGTTTCGATGGCAGGTAAAGAAGGTGTCCTCCCTTTTTAATATATTAAAGCAGATTACAGAGACAAGGACGTGATTTCTTTCTCTGTAAAAAAAAAAAAAGTGATCTATTATTTTTATCCGAACCTTTTGGGAAGTTTGATCTTATCGTTTTCATGTGAATCAAAGTAAATTCTATCGTGGAATCTTGAATTCCATAGCGATCTTGGCTTTCGCCGAAGTTGTAACGGCGGGTTTCAGGTTGGCACATTAATTAGAAAGAAAGAGTTTGGTAAATGGAATAAATTGTAACTGTTTCCGCTTCAAAATTAATGTGGATGTGCTTTATAAAAATTTCTCAAGCTTTGGGTCATATTAATGAAATAATGTGCCACAACCGATTAATTTGAACCTTCGACCTGAAATATAAGATTTCCAGTGTTTAATTTTTATCGTTTCTTGAGACAATAGTGCAAAAGGGTCAAATATGGATCAAATAAACATATAAAGGATAGGTTTCGGATCAGATTCAATGCAGCTACCAAAAGTTCAAAGCCAAGAACCAGCCGCTTGCTCTGCTTTTCGTGTAGCGGCACATTGTGTTCCTGAATTATAATAGATTGTCGTTTTCCTTTTGGTTGGTACTTGGTAGCTTCAAGGTGGCCATAAATTTTGAACCAAAAGTGCGGATGGTAGAGGTGATTCCTGAGTTAACTTGTTCAAGCTGGTGCGTGTTACGAGTAGAACAGGGCTCGAATGAGATCTGCAGAACACCGATTCGAGCTTGAACAGCTCGATCATGGTTCTTTAAAGCTCCAAAGAAGATAGGAATCTTCCGCCATTTTCACCATATTTATGAAGCATTTACTGCCATTCTTCCATGATCCACCTACTTTTCATCTACCGGCTACCACATGTCATGGAAGACCCACCTGCCATTGCTTCGACTTATTGTCGAGGCAGAAACTGCAACTGCAGACAGAGGCTATTAAATCTCCACTGCGCCTTAGAGAGCTTTCAGTTTTCACCATCATCATCACCATAGCCACCACCATCAACTAAACGATGTCGTCTGTAGTGGCAGAAATCCCGGGCTTCATACAGATCTTTTCCGACGGCACCGTCACCCGATTCTCCCCGGAGATAGCTCAACCATCACCGGTTGTCTCCAGAGGCTACAAATCAAAGGACATCGTCATCAATCCACTGAAACCCCTCTCCGCCAGGATCTTCCTCCCACAAACGGCCGATTCCGCGCCCCTCCCCGTCGTCCTCTACTTCCACGGCGGCGGCTTCTGCTTCGGCTCCACCACCTGGCTCGGCTACCACCACTTCCTCGGCACCCTCTGCACCAAGTCGCAGTGCATTGTGCTCTCCGTGGAGTACCGGCTGGCGCCGGAGCACAGGATTCCGGCGGCGTACGAGGACTGTCACGAGGCGGTCACGTGGCTGAGCTCCAAAGGAAGCGCCGGCGACGAATGGCTGTTGCAGGCGGATCTCCGGCGAGTCTTCTTAATGGGGGACAGCGCCGGCGCGAACATTGTGCACCACGTATGCCTGCGTGTTCTGTCTTCCAAAGAAGAGGAAGTGAAGATCGGGGGGCTTTCCCTGATCCATCCTTACTTTGGGAGCGAGGAAAGGCTGGAGAAGGAGAGCGCAGAGGCCACGAAAGTCAGCGACGCGCTTTGGCAGCTGAGTTTGCCGGTGGGATCGAACAGAGATCACTTCGCCTGCAACTTCGAGACAGCTGAGGATGGGATAGAAGTAGACTGGAGCAAGTTTCCGGCTACTCTGGTGCATGTAGCAGGGGAGGATCTGTTGAGGCCGAGAGGGGTGACGTATGAGGGGTTCTTGAAGAGGAAGGCGGTGAAGGAGGTGGAGCTGGTGCTGCAAGATGGCCAGCCCCATGTTTACTTCTTATTCAGCCCAGAAGGTGCCGCCACCACAAGCCTACATGAGAAATTGTATCAGTTCATACATCGCCTTGACTGATTGGCAGCTGTTCCACCTAGTTTTCAATTTCAGAAGCAATAATAAATCAAATCTCTGTTTCAATGATTCACTCGTCTATCATGTACTTTTCTGTCGAAAATAATGCTTGCTTTGGTGGTTGTAAGATTTATCATACTCTGGAAGTTGTATGATCTTATCTAAGCATCTAAACAAGTAAACGTAGAAGCTGCGTCTAGTTAGTGGACATTGAAGATTGAGTTTTAATGTACAAAGATCTATAACTTTTGGACTTTCATAGGAAAAAAACTGATGCACTTACATTGCATTTGTTCCTAGTTGTTCTCTCTTGATAGACGCTATCCTCTTTGAGAAGAAATTCCGACCAGTTTTTGCTCTTTTATTGCGATTTCAAGGCACATCATTTTCTTGCCCTTAAAGATTAGCATCGGATTTAGAATTATAAGTTTAATGACTGAAAGAATGTTAACAACTTAACATTCACATTGTATTTGTAAGCACAAAAGGTGCTCAGTTCATCATCAAACACAGTTAGATCATACCAAACATCTCGGTTTCATCGTTCTAAAATTCTCCCCTCCATTAGATATAAACTGTTCAGCATGTTCAAGGATGCTGTTTTCAAGTGTATTGTTTATCAATCCCATTTGATGCACGATGAGAGACGAAGGCAAGAGTCACCTCCGCCCCTGCCTAGCTTTACTGTCGGAGGTAGTGACTGTCGCCTTTTCATAAGGACTCTCAGCAAGCAATGCAAAAAGGGTGTTCTTTGTCATTAGCAAAAAACTACTGACACAAGACGAATAAAGATTAAGGAATCTTAATTTGTCCCAACTCACAACTAAGTTAAGATTGTGCTAAAGACTAAACACTCAAAGAAACTGCTGAACAAAAGGGAATGAAGAGAAAACAGCAAACATGAAACAACTTCTAGTTTCATTCTTTCGACAATTGTTGTCTTCCAAAAAGAAAGCCACTCTACGATCTATTTACAGTACTTAAAATTAATTGAATTTTGTTAAAAAAGTATAACTATGGATCTATCTGCTTCCACCTTTGTATCGATCTCCTCGGGCTGGAGAAGAGTCGTCATCGACCAAATTTAAATCTCATAATAAGAAAATGATTTTTCAAAGTTTAGATCTGTTCAAGAAAAAAAACCCACCTTATACATTTGTGCACTAGAGCATTAGGCTGCCCACCAACTCTCTGTTGGTTTTGGACAAAGAAAGCAAGTTTGGATCCCGTCTAGGGCACACAATGCCAAACACAGTTTCAACCCGAAAACAGAGCGATATAAGCCAGAATCGAGTCCACAACCCGATATAAGTCCAACCCGAAAACTGAGTGATGCACTGATGTAAGCCCGAATCGAGTCCGCAACATGATTCGGTTGTTCAGCTCCACTTCCTTCACTGAGATGGGATCTGGCTGGGGGTCTTCCTTGCCGTCACCCATAGATTGAACCAAATTATCATAACAGATAAGTAGAGGAAGGGGCATGGCTTTAGTAAGAGCAGGAGAGGTCTCCATCTTCTTCTTCTTCTTCTACAAAGAAAAGGAAAGGGCGACGGCGTCCTAAGATCTGGATGTGATGACGAGGGTGGAAGGGGTTGGGTGGGGCATGAAATTTGAGGTGGTGGCATCAACTTGGGATCACTCGGTCTTTAATCAAATCTCACTCGCAAGTGCGTCTTTTTTCTGCCATACCACCACCACGGTCATCTTTTTTTTTACCCAAATCACAGACATCCACCTGCCATCTCCATCCTTGATCTTTCCCTCCTTCCCTGTTGCTTCCATTACTAAGAGTAAGAATACTAACTAACCAGTGTTCTGCTACCTTTCCTCTCCATCGCCGTCAACATCCTTCCTTAAAACCTTTTTCTCAGAATTCGAGTTTTACCTTCGACCGAAGAATCAGCCGCAAACTTGAAGAAGCTGCAGCCATGATCAGTTCTAGCATATCATCCAAACCGTTCCATTCACATTCTACTGCATCGAATTGTGGGGCCATAGGCAGTAGAATGTGAATGGAACGGTTTGGATGATATGCTAGAACTGATCATGGCTGCAGCTTCTTCAAGTTTGCGGCTGATTCTTCCGTCGAAGCTAAAACTCGAATTGTGGGAAAAATATTTTTAAGGATGGATGTTGACGGCGATGGAGAGGAAAGGTAGCAGAACACTGGTTAGTTAGTATTCTTACTCTTAGTAATGGAAGCAACAGGGAAGGAGGGAAAGATCAAGGATGGAGATGGCAGGTGGATGTCTGTGATTTGGGTAGAAAAACGATGACCGTGGTGGTGGTATGGTAGAAAAAAGACGCACTTGCGAGTGAGATTTGATTAAAGACCGAGTGATCCCAAGTTGATGCCACGACCTCAAATTTCATGCCACCCCCAACCCCTTCCACCCTCGTCATCACATCCAGATCTTAGAACGCCGTCGCCCTTTTCTTTTCTTTGTAGAAGAAGAAGAAGAAGAAGATGGAGACCTCTCCTGCTCTTACTAAAGCCATGCCCCTTCCTCTACTTATCTGTTATGATAATTTGGTTCAATCTATGGGTGACGGCAAGGAAGACCCCCAGCCAGATCCCATCTCAGTGAAGGAAGAGGGCCAGCCCCATGTTTACTTCATGTTCAGCCCAGAAGCTGCCGCCACCGCAAGGCTGCATGAGAAATTGTATCACTTCATACATCGCCTTGATTGATTGGCGGCTGTTCCATCTAGGTTTCAATTTCAGAAGCAATAAAGACCCCTAGACGATGTATGTGACAGGCAATTCCGTAATTAGCAATCCCGTTAGCATGTTATCGATGATGCCCTTCGTTCCTATACAATTTACAAGTGTGCCCTCTCTCTCTCCATCTCCCCGTTTCTCTTTCTCTTTGGGCGTGGAGAAGCTCGTCTAAGTTCAGTTCAATAAGCTAATGAGCTCAGAGTTTGTGCAATGGTAGAGTCGGAGATGGCGGTAAGAGTGATGGCCCAAGCACATTCTTTTCCTCACGTTATTTCCTCATACTTCAACTTAACGGGGCGCCGGCTGGGAAAGGGACACGTTTCTGGTTGGGAGGCTAATGCCCGGCTTGTTGCCGGTGGCGTGCACCAAGGGAGCGAACCGGGCCCTTGCTTGTACCTTCCGAAGAGGCGGCCGGAAAGGGTCCTTCAGTAAAGAACGGCGCCTCTCAGCGCTCGGAAGGTCGACCCCCCCGCTCTAGGGAGGTTGCGCCCAACGCCGCATATTAGTGCTCACACATTCCTTTCTTTTACAACACACACAACACACAAGGTTGACGCCAGAAGATTGAAATGTTAATCGACCGCCATCTCCTACTCTACCATTGCTCAAAGATACAATCTATCTTATCTTGAAATCACATGTAACACTTAGCTCCTATAACTTACAAATAAAAATGCAAATTGAATTGAAAAAGAAAAAGGAACGTGTCGTGTCAGGGCAGCTCAAGTTTAGCTCATTAGCTTATTGAACTGAACTTAGACGAGCTGCTCCAAGCCCAAAGAGAAAGAGAAGCGGGGAGATGGAGCTCGGCAACCACAACTCTGATAGAGAGAGAGAGAGGGGCAGACTTGTAAATTGTAGCGTCACAAAGGTCATCGATAACATGCCAACGGGATTGCTAAATACGGAATTGCCTGTCGGCCATTATCCATAAGGGCATCATGCTTGCATTGGTGAAATTTTTGCGAGCAAAAAATTTCAGACATTGGTTTGGTGCATCGGTATAACTCTATTTTTATTGATGTGTTACTTTCATGAAGGCCGGTTACTTAGCATAGTTTTGCAAACATTTCACATTCATTGATGACTCATGTTTTTTTTCTTCCTAAAAGATATAAAAAATACATGCAACACACTTGGATGCTGTTAAAATAACACAAAAAATAATGAAAAACATGACATTTTCTGTGGTTTCCACCACGAAAGGCCACCATGGCCCTAAGGGTCAACAGTGTGAGATTTGATATTTATACTCTTTGTTCACAATAATATCTAGATATCTCTTTGATTTGTTTTACATGTCTAGATTGAGATATCTCTTTGTTGATAGTGATGTTATTATTATTTCTGTTGGCTTCTTTATTCCTATAGATATCATTCCTTTATATGTCGCAAAATTATCACCAACAATAATAACATTTCTTTTATTGAGCAAAAATGATAATTACATTGCAGAACATCAATATTGTTAGATTTGATATTTACACTCACAGTTTACAATAATCTCCAGAAATCCAATTTTTATTACATCTTTACGTTTATAGTTGACACATTACATAACAATAATAACATTTCTTTTGTTGAGAAGATGTTGTTTTATAACATTAAATCATTTGCATAACACTTTCTATTTTCACCTCCAAGACATACTTGAAAAATCCAAGAGGTTATAAGTGAATTCGTCCAGTTGAGGCATGTTTCTAGCGATTTTTTCTTTTTGCAAGAGTCAATGACCCTCCATGTTAAGAATAATGCTATTATTATTTGTGTCCATCTTCACCTCCACAATATAATTCCCTTATAGGTCACAAAATTATTTTTTATCAATGATAACCTTTATTTTATTGTGATTTTTTTTAATAACGTTAAACATTTGCATAATGCTTTTTATTTTCTAGATCTTCCAGCTTTAATACCATATTAAAAAAAATAAAAATCTAACATCATTTTTTTAATACGGGAAACCAACACCAACCTTAAGGAGTGTGAAAATTAATATTTATACACTCTCTTTTTATAAGAATATCTAGATATTTCTCCTGTCTTTTTTCAATGCCAAGTTAATGATCATACTTCTTGATAATGTCAACATTACTTTTAAAATATATGTTTATTAGGAAACAATGTTGACTGATAATTTCATATAATATTTGTACACATCATTCCCACCTATGCTTTAAGTCTCGGATCCACCAAGAACATCTTTTAGAGGTGTTTGGTAAAGAGGTGTCTGGTGACAGCAGTCCTATGTTAATATTCTATGAATATGTCCCAGAAATCGGAAAAATTTCTTCGAGAAATTGAGCCTCATTTGTAAAACAATATTATTCCATGAGTCTACCCTGTTGTCATTAAGTTAGCATTTTTTTTCTTTCTACAAATACCGATAATATGTTTGGATTTAAATTTTATAACATGCAAATTCACAATTCACAAGTAGGCACATTTACAAATTTACTCTTTTTTCCTTTATTCCTTTAATTTTTTCAATAATCCATGAACAAACTTGAAGGGCTTCTCTATTTAGTTCCTAAGCTGTAGGCAACGTTAGGGATACAATTGGAATCAGACGTATGCTTACCGAATCCGCTTTTTCAAATATCTATATATTTAGATTCAAATGTGAATTTCAATTCAGATGAAAAAAAAATGATATCACATCCAAACCCTAAATCTGAATTCATAATTCAAATCCGATCCGAATTTGGTTTTTAAATTAACATCCAAATCCAACTTTTAGATCTAACCCAACCATATTATAGACATTCATTGCAAGATGTTTATTCAAATTAAAGCTATTATCCTGACCAAATCTGAATCCGAATTTGGTCTACATTTACTTAAATCTAATTTGAAGTTGGACCTAACTACTTTTGAAAATATTGAATCTAGTTTTAATAATGGCAAGGCTCGGTATTTTCATAAAATGGGGTTGGATCTTTTCCATCTTGAATTTTTTATAACAATTTTTTAATTTCTTGGATGGAGCAAAATGCCAAATGAAATGCTGTTGGAACCACCAGCGCACAAATCTGGCAAAAGAAATATCTAAGCAAGCTAACAGAGCTACATGTTCCTCACATAAAACAGAATAAAGCGATAATGGGAAGAAGGGAGACCCTTCACCACTATACTTAAAGGCAGTAAGGTTAAATTATCTAGTGAAGTTTTTTGTTTTTCTCTTAGGTCCTACACAAGGAGTTCCTGAGAAATTGGTATCTGTCATGGTTGAGAACCGGAAGAAACCAGTAAGTCCACTTCAGTTTTTATTGGCTAAATTTCTAATTTTCCATTGTCAATGTACTGAAGTTATTCTCTCCTTCCAAGCGGATGTATGCACATGCTTTGAAGCGTTTGCATATTTTTCCATTTTGTGCCTCTGTTAGTATCCACCTCTTCAGTTTGATCTTCCTGTTATATCTCTCTTGTTTCTGAATGCTGTTTGAAGTAACATTATGCCCATTTTCAGTCAAGAGAAACAGTTTTGTCTGTTTAGCAACGTATTAACCAAAGATCTATATGCAAAGACCAGTGTGTGATTGTGAGCAAAAGAGTTGATCAGAAACTCTAGACTATCAAGAGAACGACCATCTTTGAGCATGGCAAATCAGGATTCCAGAGAGAAACAGAAACTCATGTACGGAAATAAAGATCCCCATGCTCACAGAAACTGAGTTTTCCTTTTCAATAGACAAGTTGGGGATCGGCAGCTGCCTGCCGGATTACGCCAATTGAGATTCACCCTTGGTCCTAACTCTTTAACCATATTCAACTTGAGAGTCTGCAACTCCAATCACAAGAACCGTTGTATTTTTCACTTTTTGTAATCAGATAAACAGGCTAGATACAGGCCTTTGGGAAATCCGTGAATCAGCTATTTAGGGAGCCGACCTGGGCATTGGGCCGGACCCCATGGAATTCACCGAAGACTAAAATTAAGTTCTTGTTCTTTTAGAATGAAACAAGCCAATCCTCTTCCAATAGAAACAGAAGATTAAAAAAAATTAAATAAATAAAGTCGATCCAGGTAAAGCAACTCTCCATGTTTGAACCCCTCGTTTCACCATCCGCCCTGTCCCATGACATGAGGGAGCCTTCTCTGTCATCCACACTATCATTTAGTCCTTTGCTTCCTCCTCATCCTCACCTTCAAAGGAAAGTAATTCACGGTAATCGTGGAGATCACCTTCAACAACTACAGAGAGAGCAACCATTAACGGAATCTTTTTAGTTCCAAAGAGTATGTCATCCAAGCAGCGATCACCAAGCTGGACTGTGTCATGATGATGACGAGGGAACTAAGCAAAGCAACCACGTTGAAGGCCAAGAAGGCGGGGAAGAGAGGGTGGGTGCTCAAGATGGCCCTGCCTGCCAGAGGCCCCTCTTGGTGTACACCGCCCGACAGATTCAACAATGTCGAGCATGCCAGGGTAACAATGAGAACAGCAGCCACAACGGTCGTATTCAAGGCCCCGTAAAGCTGATCGTCAGGAGCTTCCCGACCAGGACTCCCCACCTTGTAGTCAAGTCCCGTGATGCAGTTGGCATTTCGGAGGTCCACAATCATTTGTTCAGATGTAGGATGACAGTGTTCATCGACAGCTGTTTGAAAAATGGCATGCTGCTACTATTGAATAAAGCGAAGGTAAGGAACATCGGCAACTGTTTGAAGAATTTTCAAGAAAGTCCTCAGAACGGATCTTAACGAACTGGGATCTTAACGAACAAATGGATCGATGAAGTAAAAAAGAAAGATGCAGTAAAAAAGAAAGATGACTCGACCAAGTCAGGAGTTTTATCGACTCCATGAAAGAGAACAAATCCTCAATCACCGGGCTTGACTGATTTGCTGAACAGTGGAGATGTTCTGAAATTATACTAACAATTGTTAAAATGTCATCTATCAGGATAATACTTGGTGTAATACTTGGTTTAGTGGCTTGTCTAGATTTAGAGTTGGAGCAGTTAGATGTAAAAACTACTTTTCTTCATGAAGATGTAGAAGAATAAGAATAAATCTATATGACACAGTCAGAAGGTTTTGTGGTTGCCAGGAAGAAACACATCGTTTGTAAGTTAAAGAAAAACTCGTATGGACTTAAACAAGCACCTAGACAATAATACAAGAAGAAATTTGATGTTTTTATGATGAATCAAATGTATCGCAAGTCAGCCGTAGATCACTGTGTCTATATCAGAGAGTTTTCTGTTGGTGTATGGAACTTGATCCATACTGGACACTCATGTGCCACTGTCGCGGAAATTTTTTCCCATATGTAAGGGCATATATGTCTTTTGTACTAATGCGGGTTTTGCCCTAATCCTTATGTTGAGAGGAGGGCCGCCGCTTGTGAGTGTTGTTCTGAGTGTTCTTCAGGGAGAGAGAATACAAGAGATCTGTGCGACCGTGGACGTAGGAGATTTTACTCCGAACCACGTAAATCGTTGTCTTCTTCCTTGTTGCTTCTAACCTCCTCTTGAGAGTGTGAGCGGAGTGTTTTGTGTGTTGTTCCTAACATTTTCATCAGGTAATTTCATTATCTTGTTATATCTAGATGACATACTTGTTATTGGACATGACTGTCAATTAATTAGTCAATTCAAGAAGGACATTGACAAGTTCTTTGATATGAAAGACTTGGGTTCAACACAACAATTGTTAGGATGAGGATTGATTGTGATAGAAAGACCAAGAAGTTATAGTTATCACAAGAAAAATACTTTGAGAAGATGCTTAGCAAGTTCAACATGAAAGATGCCAAAACAATAAGTACACCTTTAGCAACACCTTTTAAATTAGGAAATGAGTAACATCTATCCTCAGCAAATGAGAAATAAAGAATGAAGAATGTTCCATATGCCTCGACAGTAGGGGAGTCTGATGTATGTTATGGTTTGCACACGCCCAGACTTGGCTCATGCAGTTAGTGTAGCTAGCAGACCCTTGTCAAATCCAAGGAAAGAGCATTGGGCAACAGTGAAGTGGATTCTAAGGTATCTTAAACATACTTTCAATTATTGTTTGTATTTTGGTGAATCTAATCTAGAAATACAAGGATTTGTTGATGCCTTGAAATATAAAAAGTCTCTTTCTGGTTATGTCTTTACTTTTGCAGGAGTAGCTATATCAAGGCATATCAGATTACAGAAGTGTGTTGCTCTTTCTACTACAGAGGCAAGATATATTGCAGCAACTGAAGCTTGTAAAGAGTTGTTGTGGATGAAGAGTTTTCTTTATGATATAAACCTTAGTCAGAAGACCTATGTGTTGCATTGTGATAGCCAAAGCACTCTACACTTGGCGAAAAATTAAGCGTTTCACTCAAAGACCAAACACATTGATGTCAGATATCATTTGATTTGTGATGTATTTGAGCAAAAACTGATTCAGTTAGAGAAGAATCCTACAGATATGATTTGCTTATTTTGTAGGTATGTTCCTTCTCCTGAAGCTGAAGGGAAAGTTTGTTGGGTCAGGTCCAGCCTCAAGAGAGGACCTGATCCGATCCGACCCATCACTTAAGTGACGGGCGGAGGAAAAGGGGAGGGCACCCGATGGTGCCCCCCAATCCCTTTGAGGTCTCTCTCTCTCTCTCATGGGTTTTTTTTTGGGAAAAAAGAAAGAGCCAAAAGAAAGGGGAGACCTCTTGTGGCTGCACACCAAGAGGAGAAGGAGAAGAAGAATGCAAGGAAGAGAAGAATGAGAAATCGTAGCAGGGTTGCGTGGGTTGATCGGCACGCCAAGAAGAAAGATGAAAGACAAAGAAGAAAGAAAAAATGAAAGGAGTCTTCATTGGGTGATTTCTTTCTTGTTATTTTGGGTCTCTTTCTTTCATTCATATAAGAGAGTGTTATTGTTCTCTTGGGTTTACTGTTTTTGTTAAAACAGTAAGAATATGGTGTATTTGACTTCCTTTCTTGATATATAGAAAGTCACTCTTGCCTATGGTTCTTTACCCAATTATTGAGGGTTTTTTCACGTAAATTGGTGTCTAATTTTTTGCATTATTTAACATATATTTTGGTATATATTGCTGCAACATTGATGTTAGAAACTCGTTCTTGTGCTCGCAGCCCTACGATTCCGATTTTCAGCAGTTTTGTGCATGTACGACTATCAAATAAGTTGGAAAAAAAGGAGAGGGAGGAGGGAAGCTTCGAAGGGACATGTTGAGGAGGAAAGCTGCGAACTCGTCAACACAAGGAGGGAAGCGGTGATCATTTTCACTATACTTAATTAAATTTATTATAGCCCTGATGCCCCTGTCCAACCTTTGTTTGTTTAAAGATCGAGCATAATATTCAGAAGCATGTTATGAAGAAGCTGAATCCAAATCTTCAATTTAATTGCTTGTTTTTTGTGAAAAATTAGCTTCGCTTTTGAAATTACTTTTCCCTTACAAAATAAAAAAGTATGAACAAATTAAAAGTTCAAAAAAAAAAAAATCTTTTTAAAAAATTTCTAAATTAGTACAACTACCACCTTCTTTTTGGAGGGTGTATAAAATCTCCCGAAATTAACATTTATGGTGTCTCTCCCTGTCTCCGTCCTACGCTTTTCTTTTTTCCTCTCAAAAAACAAAAATATCCATTTCATGGTGTCTTTTGCCAATTAATATGACAGAGGTTTGGAGATGTGGCCGTGAACATCTTTCTTCTGGCCGTGAAAAAATAAAGGCAGCGGCAAGTGAAGCGAGAAGTTCTGTGAAACTCCTTCATAGAAAACGTGAGAAAGAGAGAGAGATGGGCTGGAATGGCCAAGGTAAGTTTCCCTTTACATTACACGGTAATATATACAAAGGAAAGTCCAACGTTCTTATACAACGGTGCAAAAAAAAGAATTCCTTAATGAGTGAGTGCGCTAACCAAGGAAGGAGAATAGGAGAGGAACATTGGAAAATATTTGGCAAGTCTTGAACGTTGAATCATATAGTCGTTGGAGTATGCGACTTCTTTGTTCAACGTTCAAGGCAAGGCAGCTAAGTTTAACACTCCCCCTCAAACTGGTGTGTAAAGATTTGTGACACCCAGTTTGCTTACAAGATGATTGAAACCTTCTTTTCTAAGCGCCTTAGTAAATAAATCGGCTGTTTGATCCTTGCTTCGAATATAGCATGTTCGTATTATCCCTTGAAGCAATTTCTCTCGTACAACATGACAGTCAAGTTCAATGTGTTTTGTCCGTTCATGAAACACTGGATTCGCAGCAATGTGTAATGCAGCTTGATTGTCGCAGTATACTGTTACTGGCGATATTTGACTAAAACCCATGTCATGTAATAGATATCTCAGCCATGTAATCTCACATACTACATTTGCCATGGATCTGTATTCTGCTTCTGCGGATGATCTAGATATTGTGTTTTGTTTCTTTGTCTTCCAAGATATAGGCACCGATCCAAGAAAAACGCAATAACCGGTGACAGAACGTCGTGTTTGGTGACACGCGGCCCAATCTGAATCGCAGAAAGAACTTAATTTCATATTGTTTTCTTTGTTCATAAGAATGCCTTGACCAGGATGCTTTTTGAGGTAGCGAATGACGCGGAATGCTGCTTGTAGATGTGGTAGTCTGGGTTGTTGCATGAATCGGCTTAACACATGAACAGCATATTGTATATCTAGCCGAGTAATGCTCAAATATATTAGCCTCCCAACCAGTCGACGATATTGAGTCGGATCCTTAATGAAGTCTCCATGTTCGAGCTCTAAATTATGCTTTTGTTCCATAGGAGTATCAGCCGGTTTTGCTCCCAAAAGACCTGCTTCATGAATTATGTCAGTTGCATATTTTTGTTGGGAAATATATATACCTTTGGCCAAGCGAGCAATTTCAATTCCTAGAAAGTATTTGGGTTTGCCCAAATCTTTCATGTGAAACTTTTTGCATAAGAAAGTTTTGAAATTGTCAACTTCTTTTTCTACGTTACCCGCAATTAACAAATCATCAACATATATTAGGATAGCCATAAATATTTTACCGCTTCTAAAGGTGAATAATGTATGATCAGCTTTGGATTGCGTGAATCCGTATTCTTCAAGAGAGGTTGAAAGCTTGTAAAACCAATTTCTTGGAGATTGTTTCAATCCATAAATGGATTTGTGCAATTTACATACCTGATTCTCCCCCTGTTTTGCATATCTTTGTGGCATTTGCATATATACTTCTTCAAGTAAATCTCCATGCAAGAATGCATTATTAACATCCATTTGGCACATGATCCAATCTTGGTTAGCTGCAATAGTGAGAAAGGTACGTACCGTTACCATCTTAGCAACTGGTGCAAAGGTTTCATTGTAGTCCAGCCCCTCTTGTTGAGAGTATCCTTTTGCTAATAAACGAGCTTTGTATCGTTCAATAGAACCATCCGATCTCAACTTGATTTTGTAGACCCATTTGCTCCCAATTGGTTTCACTCCTTGTGGAAGCGTCGTAATGGTCCAAGTTTTATTGTCTTGAAGTGCACGAATTTCACAATCCATGGCATCTTGCCATTCCTTGTACTGGACAGCTTCTTCATACTTTTGAGGCTCAGATTTAGACATAAGAGAGGTGAGAAACGCAAAATGTTTATTAGAAAAACGTTGAAAAGAGATAAACTTGTTCAACTCATACCTTGTTCCTTGTTTGCAACCTGACATGAGAGGGCTATTGGTTGAAGGTGAGGCGAGGAGAGTACAAAAGTAGTCTTTCAACCAAGTTGTGGGCTTTTTGACCCGATCGGATCTCCTAATGGGTCCAGAAATTTGACTTGGATTAGGAGAAGAGTTTAGCTCATTGGAATCCAAGGGTACAATGGCGTCTTCTTGTTGTCTAATGGATCCGGGTGTCAGATTTGGGTCTCGATCAAGATTCAAAGGTTTTTCGATCTCTAAGTGGGTTGCATCTAGGTCTAGTGGTGTGCTAGGGAACGTTCTATTTGCTTCTTCTTGATAAATAACTTCATCTTCGTTGTAAGGTATGGGTAGAACAATATTATTTTCGTCACTCTTTTTGTTTTGAAAAGGAAAAATATATTCGTAAAACATGACATCTCGACTAGAAAACACTTTGTGAGTTTCTATGTCATATAATTTGTATGCTTTTTGCCCCTCGGGATATCCAATAAATATGCATTTGGACGCTCGATGATCGAATTTATTTTTTTTTGTGACTGGTGTTAGTGGCATAGCATAGCGACCCAAAAATTTTCAAATGTTTAATATTGGGTTTTTTCCTAAATAATCTTTCAAAAGGAGTTTTTCCATCAAGTTTTGAAGAGGGGATACGATTTATCAAATAGGCAGCCGTTAAAATGCATTCTCCCCAAAACCGTATAGGAATGTTTGATTCAAATCGAAGAGCCCTAGCAACCTCGAGGAGGTGTCTATGTTTCCGCTCTACTACACCATTTTGTTGTGGTGTAGCAACACAACTATGTTGGTGGGTAGTCCCTTGATTTTGTAAAAAATCTTTCATTTCGAGAGAGAAAAACTCAGTCCCATTATCGGATCGTAAAGATTTAATTTGACAATTAAATTGGGTTTTGATTAAGGCGAAAAATTTTTTGATGACGTGGAGCGCTTCAAACTTATGTCTCATTAAGAAAATCCATGTGGCACGGGAAAAATCATCTACAATACTAAGAAAATAGTAGGCACCCGAAATAGTGGATTGAGAGTAAGAACCCCAAATATCACAATGGATCAAATCAAAAGGATGAGTTGTAGAAATCTCACTCAAATCGAACTTAAGTCGTGTCTGTTTTGCACGATGGCACACATCACACATATGATCATTTTTCAAAGCAAGACTCAAATCTAAATTTTTGTTCACTAATTTCAGACGAGAAGAAAATCTCTTATGCCAAAGTTCATGCGAAGAAAGAGAAAAATAGGTATGGGCGCACGTTGTTCCTTGTTGAAGAACATAAAGACCGCCTTTCACCTCACCCCGACCAATCGTCATCTTCGATGCCAGGTCCTGGATAACACAATGATCAGAAAAAAAATTCACAGAACACTTTAAGTTTCTAGTAAGTTCACTAACAGAGAGCAAATTGACTTTAAATGATGGTATGCATAACACGTTATCCATTTCAAAAGACGACATACATATCTTACCCATTTGTTGAACTAAGAGAGTCTTCCCATTTGGTAATGTCACATGTGCATTACACATTTTTAACTCATGGAGTGCATGTGGATTAGAACATATATGTCGACTAGCTCTCGAATCGATAATCCAAGTAAGAGAATTAGTTGAGTCATTGTTACCTGTGTGAGTTATATTACCTGCAAAGTTGATGTTGGCCGGCTGATCCTTCACCAAAGATAGAAGTCTGTGATATTGTTCAATGGTGAAGGCTGGCGCAATGCTCCTAGTATCATGTCCTCCACTGTGTTGACCCAAGACGTCATTGAAAAAGTTGGGTTTCAGATTTGGTTTGGTCTGATTTTGACCAACGTTGGCTGCAATATTTTGTTTAAAGTTGGGATCATACAGACGATGGCCTGGTGGGTATCCAATCAGCTTGAAGCATTTCTCTTTGATGTGTCCAATGCCTTGGCAAAAACTGCAGATTGGTCTAATTTGTCATCCTCCTTTGTTTCGTTGGAAACCAGAACCATTCTCCCGTTGGAACCTCTTTTCATGATTAAATTTCATGACAGCCAGGGCAGCGGTTCCTTCATTTTCAGAACTTGAAAAACGTGCTTCCCGTTGCTTTTCTTTTTGTAGTACCATAGCATAAGCTTTATTGATATTTGGAAGAGAGTCAATAAGTAGAATCTGCCCTCTAATGGAATTGTACGAGTCATTTAGACCCATAAGAAATTGCATAACACACTCTCTTTGGATTTGATCCGAATATGCCTTCATGGCACCACAAGAACAAATAGGAACGAGAGAGTAAGAACGAAGTTCATCCCAAAGAGCTTTTAGTTTAGTATAATATGATGAAATGGACATAGTATCTTGTTGTAGACGGCATATGGAACTTTGGATTTGAAAAATCCGGGGAGCAAGACTTTGTGTGAAACGCTCTTTCAAATCTTGCCAAACTTCTCTAGCATTAGTCGAGTATATGATGCTTGCTAAAATATCCTTAGTGACAGAATTCAAGATCCAAGACAATACAAGATTATTGCATCTAACCCACATATGATGGTTAGGATCACTCTTGTTTGGTTCTATAACTGAACCATCTATGAAGCCGATCTTATTTTTTGCCGAGAGAGCCATTACCATGGCTCTACTCCATGTTCCATCTTTTTCCCCATTAAAACTTTGAGACACCAAAGTATTTCCAGGATTATCGGAATGATGAATATAAAAGGGATCAGACAACACCTGGATATCGGCACCATTGATGTTGAGATCTGCGATGTCACCGGACGCACAACCATTGTTGATCTCCATAGCTGCACGTTCTGCCATTGAATTCATGGCTCTGATATCATGTGAAACTCCTTCATAGAAAACCTGAGAAAGAGAGAGAGATGGGCTGGAATGGCCAAGGTAAGTTTCCCTTTACATTACACGGTAATATATACAAAGGAAAGTCCAACGTTCTTATACAACTATACAACGGTGCAAAAAAAAGAATTCCTTAATGAGTGAGTGCGCTAACCAAGGAAGGAGAATAGGAGAGGAACGTTGGAAAATATTTGGCAAGTCTTGAACGTTGAATCATATAGTCGTTGGAGTATGCGACTTCTTTGTTCAATGTTCAAGGCAAGGCAGCTAAGTTTAACAGCCTCCACCATCGGCACCACAAGTTGTAGCGTTAACGAGAAACGAAAAGGTTTCCTCCCTCTAAACATAACAATTAGATGCTAATGGCACCCACTAACCTTGTCAGGCGGCGGCGCCGGAGGATCGACGGGAACCGATGACGGAGAAAAACCGAGCCGAAGCGAATCAAGAGGAAGATCTAACTAAGATTTTGGCGGTAAGTATTGTTCTTAGGATGTTATTTACAGAAGATGGTGATGAAGAGAGGGAAAGAGAGGGAGCAAACCTTTTTGTTTCTCGTTAACTCCTCAACTTGTGGTGCATTTGAACCTGTTTACTAGTGTAGTTATAATTCTCAAAATGTAAAAATACTTTGTATTTTGTTCTATAATTTCATTCATCTCATTCTTTTGAAAAAAGGCACTCGCTTTATTTCATAAGTTAATAAAGCCTGGGCCATGCGGGCCAACTCTCTAGTAACCAGATACTGTAACCAGTAAGTCCCCCTATGAAGTGATCGCTAGATAAGAAGCTAGTTTTCTCCAACAACTAGAATATAGATTTGAAGTTGGTAGACTCTCAAAAAATGCAGGCATTGTTCAATATCCAGGACACCCAGAAGGCCAGAAACAGGCATACCTGTGCAGGAAAACCAAAACAAAATGATACCACAACCACCATTAAAAGTCCCATCCACAGAAACAGAGCCAGCATAGTGAAGAAAGGGGAAAAACATCCACAAGCCGAGCAACGAGAAAAGCATGAATTGTGCAGAAGAGAAACGAAGACGTCCGGAGTGTATGCATACCCTGTACCAACAGGACGGCCAATGCCGACAGTGAAAGCATTTTCGCTGAAGTTCCTATTCTCAAGGGGACGTGCCCTTCTTGAGAAGCCGCCAGGGGAGTAGATGGGCTCATGGGAGTGTGGCGCTGAGCCATCATGGGAAAGGCATGTCCTTCCATCGGGGCCAACCCAAGATGATGAGTCGACATGTCCTTCCCCACTATCCAGATAACAGTAGCACTCGTAAGATAGTGAAGCACAGGAAAAGAGAGAGCGAGAGAGAGAGAAGGCTACTGATGATGATGGAGATGGGCATGGTTATGAGTGTGATGTGGATCTTCAGACGCCATGAAGTGATCAGTGCAGAGAAAGAGACGAGGGAGCTCCACAAGAAGAGGAAGGACTCGGGAGAGGAAGAAGATGCACCTCGGGAGGAACATTAAACCATTACAATTAAAGTTTGAAGATTTGATCCACTGACAGATTATATATAATCTGTTTCCACCCAATGTTTGCGAGGCACATTTTGAAAGGAGGAGAGTCTTGAACACTTTTCTGCTATGCGTTGGAATGCACCTTGAACATTACATAGCAGACTTGGATCTATCTTTTTCTCTGGTAAGTAAATGTGGACGCTCTTGATAATCCCATCAAGTACGGTGCGTTCACTAAGTTATGCTGCGGTTAGCTTGGTGAATTCCCGATGATTGCTTCGACCCCTTTTCAACTAGAATCTTGTTTTTTGGTCCCCCAAATGCAAAGGGATGTAAATGGTTCTGGTTCGGCCTAGATTGAACTTTGATGAAATTTAACTTGGATCGAAACCTTTGTGATCAGATTCAGTCTCCGTTTGCGATTCTATGTTCAAAACCAGAAAAGGAACCCGCTAGCATAAGATCTAACATGTCCCCGAGTTTGCATTTTTATCACATCCCAATTGAAAAGGGGTCGAAGCAATCTCCGGGAATCCACCAAGCTAACCTCAACATAACTTAGTGACTGCATTGTACTTGATGGGATTATCAAAAGCGTCCAAAAAGATAAGTCCAGCTCGGCTATGTAAACTCATTTATGCAGAAATTTGAATACAAAACATGTGCACACTTTTATGCTATGCGTTGGAAATTAAATTTCAAGTTTTTCTCATTTAATGCACGATGAGGGAGGAAGGCGCCAGTCACCTTCTCCCCTGCCTAGCTTTGATGTCGGAGGTAGTGACTGTCGCCTTCTTCATAAAGCCCCTTCCCTTCTCTTTCTTATTTTTCCTCTGGCAAAGGAAGAGGCTCATCAATGGCGGGCTTCTTTACCAAAGAACAGATTGATGAGTTCCAGAGGGCTTTCAACTCTATCGACGAAGATGGCGACGGTAATTGCGGTCTCCTTTTCGCTGTGTCCGAAAGTTTTGGGCTTTTTTTTTTTTTATCGTTTTTCTACTCTTCTTTTTCATTTTCATTTCGGCAAAGCCGAATTTTCTGCAATGGAGATTTCTTTTCCTTTCTGTCGAGGAAGCGCCGTGACTCTGCATGCTTAATGAAACGATCACTAAACCCACCGTTGTAATGAGACATCACAGACCCGCTTTAACATGTTAATATTACCACGTAAAGACTGTGTCACTGTATTATGATAATCAATGACGAAAACTAAGACGTGGGTGTCCAAAAACAATTAGTCAGATCCTCTCCAGAAAGGAGAAGAAAGAAGAATCACCTTCATTGGTAGCTCGCCTTAAAGTGCAAGCCCATCATCTCTAGTGGGCTTCTACCTGCTACCAAGAAGATGTGGACGCCATTTTTGATCTCTCCTCCGATGCCTTCTTTTGTCTATGTTTTTATGTTTAATTTGCTATTTTTAATGTTTTTCTCCTCTTCTTCCACTCGGTTTCCTCTGTACACGTCTTTCATTTATTACTATCACATTCACGTATTTTAATAAGCGCTGTAAGAAGCTAAAAGCAAAGTCTCAATAAGCTAGAAGCGAGAAGTTCTGCCTCCACCATCGGCACCACAAGTTGTAGCGTTAACGAGAAACAAAAAGACAGAATCACACCCGGCGAACCGGCAAAATGAAACGACGAGATACAAAGTGAAGGGAACGATGGAAAGAAGAATCACACCGGCGAACTGGCAAAAAAGAAACAGTTTCGAAATCTGCGAGAGGGAAGGAGGAGGTTTTTGTTTTCCATTCTTCGCTGTTTCATTTTTGCCAGTTCGCCGGCGTGATTCTGTCTTTTGTTTCTCGTTAACGCTACAGCTTGTGGTGCCGATGGTGGAGGCAGAACTTCTCGCTTCTAGCTTATTGAGACTTTGCTTTTAGCTTCTTACAGCGCTCATTAAAATACGTGAATGTGATAGTAATAAATGAAAGACGTGTACAGACGAAACAGAGTGAAAGAAGAGGAAAAAAACATTAAAAGTAGCAAATTAAACATCAAAAAATAGACAAAAGAAGGCATCGGGGGAGAGATCAAAAATGGCGTCCACATCTTCTTGGTAGAGGTAGAAGCCCACTAGAGATGATGGGCTTGCACTTTAAGGTGAGCTACCAATGAAGGTCATTCTTCTGTCTTCTCCTTTCTGGAGAGGATCTGACTAATTGTTTCTGGACACCCACATCTTAGTTTTCGTCATTGATTATCAGAATACAGTATTTGCATGGTAATATTAACATGTTAAAGTGGGTCTGTGATGTCTCATTACAACGGTGGGTTTATTGATCGTTTCATTAACTTTCAGGCGAGCATGCAGAGTCACGGCGCTTCCTCAACAGAAAGGGAAAGAAATTTCCAACGCAGAAAATTCTGCTTTCCCGAATGAAAATGAAAAAGAAGAGTAGAAAAGCGATAAAAAAAAGCCCACCGCGAAGAGGAGACCGCAATTGCCGTAGCCATCTTCGTCGATAGAGTTGAAAGCTTTCTGGAACTCATCAATCTGTTCTTCGGTAAAGAAGCCCGCCATTGGTGAGCCTCTTCTTTTGCCAGAAGAAAAAAAAAGAAGAGAAGAGCGAAAAGGAGGAGGAAGAAGGAAATGAAGAAAAGCGGGAAGAAAGAAGGGAAGTGGCTCTGAGGGAGAAGGTGAGGTGGCGAAGCGTGCTATGTTGATCTCAGCGTCGTGCCGTTATTTAGTTGTTCGGACGGGCGTCCTAACCACGCTGATTACCGTTAATTAATCAAAGCAAGCTCCGGTTTAGCTTGTAGTTACGAGATTGCCTTTGTTTGATATCGCGTAACCACTGAAACGCAAGGTGTGAAATTGTACAAAGGTGGCAGCAGATAGATCCATAGTTATATTTTTGTAACAAAATTCAATTAATTTTAAACACTATCTAGTGGTTTTTTACCACTAAAGGCCACCATTGGTCTTAAGGATCATACTGTTTGATTTGATATTTATATTATCTGTTTCTAATAATCTTTAGAGATCTCATTGGTTTTTTTTTACTATTGTTGATTTTGATGCAATTATTATTTCTGATGGTTTCTTTATTTTTATAGAAATAATTCCCTTATAGGTTGAAACATTATCGTCAACAATAATAACATTTCTAGGTTGAAACATTATCGTCAACAATAATAACATTTCTTTTGTTGAACCAAAATGTTAGTTGTTTTGGCCAACATCAATATTGTTAGATTTGATATTTATACTCTCAATTTACAATAAAGTCAAGAAACTTTTTTTTTTTGCAAATTCATGTGGATGACCACCCTCGTTGATAACAATGTTATTATTATTTTTATTACATCTTTGTTTTTATAAATGCCCTTCTCTTATAAGTCGCCACTTTATATTTAACAATAATAACATTTCTTTTATTGAGAAGATTTTTTTTGTAAAATTAAATAATTTGCTTAACACTTTCCATTTTCACCTCCAAGACATACGTGAAAATCAAGAAATCATATTTCTACTGTTTTTTTTTTGTTGCAACGAGTCAACGACCCTTCTTGTTGATAATAATGCTATTATTATTTGTTTCCATCTTCGCCTCCACAATGTAATTCCCTTATAAGTCGTAAACTTATTTTTTATCAATAATGACCTTCATTTTATCGTGAAATTTTTATTCAATAACGTTAAACACTTGCATAATGCTCTTTATTTTCTCATGCACCATATGGGGATCTTCCCCCTCTAATACCATATTTCAGAAAACCAATAAAGATCTAACGCCGTTTTTTAATATGGAAGACCAACATCAACCTTAAGGAGTGTAAGAACTAATATTTATACGTTCTTTTTTTATAAGAATATCTAGATATTTCACCTGTCTTTTTTCCAATGCCAAGTTAATGAGCATACTTCTTGATAATGTCAACATTACTTTTAAAATATATGTTTATTTATGAAACAATGTCAACTGATAATTTCATAAAATGCATCATTTCGCTCCTATGCTTTAAGTCTCGCATCCATCAAGAACATCTTTTAGAGGAGTTTGGTGACAGCAATCCTGTGTTAATATTCTATGAATATGTCCCAAAATTCAGAAAAAAATCCTCCAAAAATTGGGTCTGATTTGAAAAACAATAGTATTCCATGAGTCTACCCAAATTTTTGGGATACATTCATGGAATACTAACACATCCCAAACAGCACCTAGGGGTGCATTTCATTGTAATATGTAAGATTTTAATATGTTAAATTTTAAATATAGATATTTGATTCCTAACAAGGATTTAAAATTATTTATTTAAAAATTAGAGAATTACATCATATATTCATAATTGCTGTATTTGAATTCATCTGTCTTGAAGTCAAAGAAAATTGAAGAATATTTAGGATATTTACCTTTTTGCATTGACACTTTGTCATCTAAAACTATGAGTTTCGGTCATGTTTAATTTGATAGCTTTGGACCTGCGATGTGATCTGAGGCTACATTTCATCAGAAATCCATGTTTTGGCAATCGAACCTCTACCTTAAGATGAGTTCTGCATAAGATCAGACCCTTAGAAATTAGAATCTAATCCGCCAAAATAACTTTATTATAGGCGATTAGTTGAGAAGTTATTTTTGTCTTCTAATGTGCAAAATTCAATTTTAACCGTAATGATCATTGTTCTTCGGTAATTATTTGCCTTTTGATTCAATTTTAGGCTATCTACTGTCATTAAGTTAAGATTTTTTTTTTTCTTTCTACGAAGAACGACAATATGGTTGGATTTAAATTTTATAGCATGCAAATTCACAATAAAATCCCCCAACGTAAATTCCATTACAAGGTAGGTGCATTTATGGTTTTACTCTTTTTTCCTTCTCCATTAAATTTTCCAATAATCTATAACAAACTTGAAGGGCTTCTGTTAGGGATACAATTGGAATCGGATGTATACTTACCATATCCCTTTTTCGAATATCTATATATTTATATTCAAACATAAATTCAATTCAGATGAAAAAAAAATGATGTCATATCCAAACCCGAAATCTAAATTCATAATTCAAATTCAATTCGAATGGTTTTTAAATTAACATCCAAATCCAAAAATTAGATCTAATCCAAACCATATTATAGACATTCATGACAAGATGTTTCTTCAAATTAAAACTATTATCCTGACCAAATCTGAATCTAGATTTGGTTAACATTTACTTAAATCTGACGCTAAATTCGACCGGCTGTCGTTTCTTATATCCGAATGTGATGTGAATTCATAATCAAATATCAAATTTTTTTTCAGTATCCAAATCTTTTTTTTTGTGTGGTTCGGTCATAATGATCGGCTACCGTTGGCCCACAAAATTGAGATTTTTTTGGTAACGCAAAAACTGAGTTTTTTTCATGGGTCAGCCCTTTAAGCGATGGACTAAAATTATTTTTCAAGAATAAGAAAATATATTGATATGAGCCAATGCTTATAGGCAGATACGTCATATCAATGGTATATATATATATGAAAATTATTTTCCAATAGTATCAAAATATATTGATATCAGCCAATGCTTATAGACCGATACACCATATTAATAGTATATATATATATATATATATATATATATATGAAAATTATTTTCCAAGAGTAAGAAAATATATTGATATGAGCCATTGCTTATAGGCTGATACGCCATATCAATGGTGGTGGTGTGTGTGTATATATATATATATATATATTATATATATATATATATATATATATATATATATATATATATATATATATATATATATATATATATCACATCTCACAAGGATGGCGACGGTAAATATTTTACATTTTCGATTAATATTTCATTTTCCGTTTTATCTTTGAAAGTAAGTTCATTTCAGTATTGTCAACCTTAATTTCCATTAATATTAAGAGAATAAATGCATGTAATTATTGACCCGAATTTGAAATTATTTAGCCCAATAAACTTGACAAGTAAAGTGGACCTGAAGATTTAAGCAGGCCCGAATTTTATATACAGTTTCATGATTGTGCCCAGATCCAAACCCGAGGTCTCACATAAACTTGACACACTTATGATATTACGGTGCCAATTGATCCAATATATTAAGCGACTATTTGGAACTCAAAATTGTTTAGTAGGATTTTGGCCAGAAAAATAATATTTTTTGAATTAATAATTGGATAAGTATTTAGTATGAGAGGTTTCACAACTAAATCCAAATTCGAGTTCAAGATTCGATTGGGCTAGTCCAATCTAAATTCAGTTTTAAACAATCAGGTGTCAACCAAAGGATGCGAAGAAAGACAGATTCAGTAAAGGTAGGACCAGACCCAGATCCAAATTGTCTACGTCCTTAGGCCATGCATATGGCTTATGCTAATCTTTTTTATTTGTTATTTTAAAAATGGTTGGCTCAGTGAAAGTTTCATTTTTATACAAAACAATTTATATCATGGGAGGAAGGAAGACGAAGGGCATCTTCCCTGTTATTCATACTTGGTGGGCAATGAATGAATAAAGGGAATGTTCATCTTCCCACCTAAATGACAGTTACACATTCTCCACTTTCCTTTCACTTCCAGGATTTAGAGTTGCGTTATTATTGAATGTGGTTACAGGGAATCGCATTCCACCACATTCTCCACATTCATCTTCCCACCTAAGCAACACCTTGGTCGGTCTTGAATGCACTAGGAAGTGTTGATTAGGGTTCTCATATTTCTTTGTTCTCTTTTTCTCTCTCGCAATAAGAGTTTGCTGGGGATGCGGTCCCCTACCTTTATTAAACAAAATGAGCTATACAAAAAAAAAAAAAAAAAGATAGCAACGGAAAAAACTACTATCCTTCATACACATTAATGCCAAAGGCTGACTCAGGTCCTCCAAAAAACAACTGTTATACCACTAGATACAAAAAAAAAAAAAAAAAAAATATCAGTGAAGGTTAGCCGGCACACAAAAAAAAACGTCCCTCCACTCCTTGGTGTAGGAGATGAAGGAGCCAAAATCAGTAGTAGGATGGTCCATTACAACCTTGACATTGTAGTGGAAATCTTTGACAAGCATATGGAACTCCGACCATATTCTAATGTCGTCATAATGCTGCCGTATCCTTCTGACAAGGGCTTCGATCCTAGTGCAGATAGTAACACAACCACCATACTCTTTATGGTACCTAAATAACCTTTCCAGCATGTTCAACTCACCTGCGAGTACCCTGTCCCTTGGACTCAACAATATAGACATACCAGTCACTCCATCGCTAAAATAAGAGTTTCCAGCAACCCTCAACTTCCCAGCGATTTTGACATGTGCGACCTCAAAGAAAAGCATATTAGAGGGTTGTCTACCCCTTGGAAAACATATAAGATTAGAAATGGCCCAAGTACAGACAGTGCCTTCCGTTTCCTTGGTCCATTTGATACCCAAGAAGGTGTTCACACATGTCGACCATATATCTTCTTGAATATTAATTGCCGCACTCGATTTGTCTTCACGAGCCAGCCTATCTCGATGCCACCAGATACACCAGAAAACAATAGGGAAAGTGATTCTCCAACACACCCTTAACCACCCGTCATGCACCTTCTAATGCATCCACAGTCTGATTTCAAACTGAAAGTTGCGAGTGGATGAATAGATGACGCCGAACTTGCTCGAGATCTATTCCCAAATATCTTTGGCTACCTTGCAATGAAGGATAACAGGATAACATGCTCATTTTTCTTCAGCTTTCCTGTAAAAAAAGCAACAGTTAGCAAGTTGAAAACCTAGCTTCTTGATTCTGTTTAAAGTGGGTAACCTGCCTTCACTAACAAGGAAGTTGAACCAGCATGCACTATACAGAGTTTTTCCTTGCTATACAGAGTTTTTCCTTGCCAAATGTAATTCCTCCAGCTCTCTCTCTCACTGGCTAACCTAGTATGATTGAGAATGTCTCTAACTCCAATACAAGTTTGATGGCTGTCTCTCCACACAGCCTGGTCAGCTTCATTTGATAGAGGGATCGAGTCTATGTTGCCAATTAGGTCTATGCACACTTCCTCTACATCATTCGTGTCCCCCCTGCTTGATAGCACCTTATTTTTAACCGATATATTGAGTTCCCTCGCAATACTAACAGAACTGTCCCCACTAATCTGTTGGATAAATAGGCTGCCATGCCAAGGATCGAGCAAAAAACGACAGTGGCTGCCATCCCCCCAGCTTCCACTCTGTCTTATCCTGCTTTGTTCTCTTTTTCCCTCACTTTTATCTCTTTTTCTGTTGCTTTTTTGTTTTGTTTTGGAAACCCCCAAATCAATCAACAAACAGCAACAGAAAAAAGAGAAAAGGAGAACAAAGCAATATAAGAACCCTAATCAACACCTCGGTCTGTATTGAATGCAATGGGAAGGAGGAGTTGATTAGGGTTCTCATATTCCTTTGTTCTCTTTTTCTCTCTCACTTTTATCTTTTTTCGGTTGTTTTTTTGTTTTTTTGTTTTGGAAACCCCCAAATCAATTAACAAACAACAAAAGAAAAAAGAGAAAAAGAGAACAAAGCAGTATGAGAACCCTAATCAACACCTGCTTTCCAGTTCATTCAAACATCTTGAGCGCAAGAAGAAGAAACAACCCTAAAAGGAACCCAAGCGTTAGGAAGAATTTTTTTCTTCCCGTCTCCTTTTATAACTTTCCCACCAATTTCACAAATTCCTCCCTTTTGTTCATTTTTCACAAAATTTCAGATTAGTCATCAAATTTTTGGCTGCTTCTAATCCTAAGGGGCATTACATAACGTAGCATGGGTGTGTGAAATTAGAGACCAAGCCAATCAAATTTTAAGGTTTTATGAATTTTATTTGAACCCTTTTGAAAAATACAATTGACCACTTGTCAAATATTTCAGAATTTTTACTTAATTTTATAATTTTTTAAATTCGTCCCCATGCCCCCAGTGAAAAATCTTAGTTTTGTTCTTTTGTGGAATGCCATACCCGGTAACCACATTCAATGATAAGGCAACTCTAAATCATGGAAGTGAAAGGAAAGTGGAGAATGTGTAATTTTGATTTAGGTGGGAAGATGAACGTTCCTTTTATTCATTCATCGCCCACCAAGTATGAATAACAGGGAAGATGCCCTTCCGTCTTCCTTTCTCCCATGATATAAATTGTTTTGTATAAAAATGAAAGTTTTACTGACAACCAGCTGTAAATGTCCGTAAAAAGTAATTGTGCCGACGTTCATTTCACAGATGTCAATAAATAAAGGTAATTTTCCTGACCTGTCATCATGCTTTCGTTGGTGAAATTTTTGCCTTTCAGACCTTGGTTGGTGCATCGGTATAACTCCATTGTATATAGTTTTGTAAGCATTTCACATTCATTGATGACTCATGTAATTTTTTTTTCTAAAAGATATAAAAATACATGCAACACACATGACACAAAACACTTGGATGTTGTTAAAAATACATAAAAAATAATGAAAGCATGAGGTTTAACGTGGTCTTCCACCACAAAAGGCCACCATGGACCGTAAGGATCAATAGTGTGAGATTTGATATTTATACTCTTTGTTTACAATAATATTTAGACATCTCTTTGATTTTTTTTTACATGTTTAAGTTGACGTATCTCTTTGTCGATACCGATGCTATTATTATTTTTGTTGGCTTCTTTACAACTATAGATATCATTCCCTTATGGATTGCAAAATTATCGCCAAGAGTAATAACATTTCTTTTATTTAGCAAAAAATGATAATTACATTACAAAACATCAATATTGTTAGATTTGATATTTACACTCACAGTTTACAATTATCTTCTGAAACCCAATTTCCTTGCAAATTCAGGTGGATTACTCTCCTTGTTGATAACAATTTTATTATTATTTTTATTACATCTTTACTTTTATAGATATCATTTTCTTAAAGTCGCCTACATTACCTTTAACAATAACAACATTTCTTTTGTTGAGAAGATCTTGTTTGATAACGTTAAATCATTTGCATAACACTTTTCATTTTCACCTCCAAGACATACTTGAAAAATCCAAGAGATCATATTTCTACCGATTTTTTTTTTTTTTTTTTTGGCAACGAGTCAATGGCCCTCCATATTGATAATATTGCTATTATTATTTGTGTCCATCTTCACCTCCACAATATCATTCCCTTCTTGGTCGCATAATTATTTTTTTATCAAAGATAACCTTCATTTTATTGTGATTTTTTTTTTTAATAACGTTCAACACTTGAAAGGTGCTCTTTATTTTCTCTTGCACCATATGGGCATCGTCCTGCTCTAATCCCATATTAAAAAATAAAACATAAAAATCTAAGGTCGTTTTATAATGTGGAAGACCAATACCAACCTTTAGGAGTGTAAGAATTAATATTATCCACTCTCTTTTTATAAGAATATTCAGATATCTCTCCTATGCCAAGTTAATGATCATACTTCTTGATAATGTCAACATTACTTTTAAAATATAAGTTTATTTAGGAAACAATGTCAACTGATAATTTCATATAATGTTTGTACGCATCATTTCCCTCCTATGCTTTAAGTCTGGGATCCACCAAGAACATCTTTTAGAGGTGTTTGGAGACAACAGCCCTCTGTTAATATAATATGAATATGTCCCAGAAATCGAAAAAAAATCTTCAATAAATTGTGTCTGATTTGTAAAACAACTGTATTCCATGAGTCTACCCTATTGCCATGAAGTTAATGACCAATAATTTGCTTGGATTTAAATTTTGTAACATGCAAATTCACAATTCACAAGTAGGCATTTACGAATTTAGTCTTTTTTCCATTATTCCTTTAATTCATTAATAATGACAAACATGAAGGGCTTCTGTATTTAGTTCCTATGCTGTATTTATGATCTATATATTTATGATATCACATCCAAACCCTAAACCTGAATTCATAATCCAAATCGGATCCGAATTTGGTTTTTAAATTAACATCCAAATCCAACTGTAGGTCTAACCAAACCATATTATAGACATTCATTACAAGATGTTTATGCAAATTAAAACTATTATCCTGACCACATCTGAATCCGAATTTGGTCAACATTTACTTAAATCTGATGCCGTTTCTTATACCGAAAGTTATTTGAATTCATAAATAAATATAATGTTTTTTTTCAGTATCTAAATCTTTTTTTTATGTGGTCCGGTCATAATGATCGGCTACCGTTGTTCTACAAAATGGAGATTTTTTTTTTTGTAATGCTAAAACTGGAGTTTTATAGACTTGTACTTTATTGAAGCTCAAGTTCATGGGTCCAGCCCTTTAAGCGATGGATGAAAAATATTTTTCAAGAATAAAAAAATATATTTATTTGAGCCAATGCTTATGGGCCGATACGCCATATCAATGGTGGTGTGTGTGTATATATATATATATATATATATATATATTTATTTGAGCCAATGCTTATGGGCCGATACGCCATATCAATGGTGGTATATATATATATATATATATATATATATATATATATATATATATATATATATATATATATATATATATATATATATATATATATATATATATATATATATATATATATATATACACACACACAAGCATGGTGACGGTAAATATTGCACATTTTCAATTAATATTTCATTTTCCGTTTTTTTCTCTGAAAGTGAGTTCATTTCAGTATTGTCAACATTTACTTCCATTAATATTAAAAGATTAGATGCATCTAATTATTGACCCGAATTTGAAATTATTTAGCCCAATAAATTTGACAAGTAAAGTGGACCTGATGATTTAAGCAGCCCAGAATTCTACATACAATGGATCCAATATATTAAACCCGAGGTCTCACGTAAATTTAACACATTGATGATATTACGGTGCCAATGGATCCAATATATTAAACTACTGATCAGAACTCCAAATTGTTTAGTCCAATTTTGCCCAAAAAGATAACATTTTTTGAATTATAGTATGAGAGGTTTCACAACTAAATCCAAATTCGAGTTCAAGATTCTAATGGGCTAGTCCAATCTAAATTCAGTTTTAAGCAATCAGGTATCTACCATAGGATGCGATGGAAGCAGATTCAGTAAAGGTAGGACCAGACTCAGATCCAAATTGTCTAAGTCCTTAGGCCATGCATATGGCATACACATGTTAATCTTTTTCACTTTCAATTAATTTATATTTTACTAACTCCGACCTAATCAAATCCTACCGAACTCGGGTCCAAAATCAAATTTGAAGTTGGACCCAGCTACTTTTTAAAATATTGAATCTAATTTTGATAATGGCAAGACTCGGTATTTTTCATAAAATGGGGTTGGATCTTTTATTGAGATGTGGTCAAATCTCCAGCTCAACCATATCTTATTTTCTTGCTAAATCTAATTAAATGAATTTAGGTTGATAGCCAGATATATCTGAGCCATTCAATTACTTGACTTTTTAGTGTCTCGGTCGTCAACTATTCCCCTTGGCTTTAACTTGTGCATCGGTAATGCCCCATAAGTTGACGCCATGACATTTGTCAGCCACAAAAGATTGGGAGGAAATGGCAATATCATTTCATAAAAGTTGCACACTTTTATGCTATGCGTTGGAAATTAAAATTTAAGTTTTTCTTGAAATATGTATTCACAAAATCTTGAATAAGATAATATACTTTTCTCATTCAATATTTACTCATTTCTAATTGGTATAAAGATACACAACCACCTCAACAATATGTAGCTTAGCACGTAATGTTCAAGGTGCATTCCAACGCCTAGCATAAAAGTGTGCAAAACTCTTCTTTGTGTCCGGACTCATGAAAATCATTATCTTATCCCGTACAAAACCTGGGAAACAAGGCACCCCCACTCAGCAATATGAAAACTAAAAGAACCCCCCCGCCATAGATTGCTGCTTTTGTTATTACCCTGCATTCATAAAATTATCTTTCTATTTCCTCCCCATCTATTCATTTATGGAGTGATTGGATTTATAATAGAAAATCATTTTATTTTCAACCAATCTTTTCTGCTTTTTCTTTGTATTTAAAACACAGTTTCTACCTTTTATTTTTTTAATCTTTCTGTTAATAAGTCATCCAAATACAGGAAAAAACATTTTCTTTACCTTTTTTTTTCTACTCTCCCTTCATCCAAACAACAAAGAGATAAGACCTTAGGTGTATGTGGCGTCTTTAGGTGAAAGCAAAACCGGGGCTGAAACATAACTTTTTATAATAAAAAAAGAGGAGCACAGAAAAATAAGTTTTCAATATTTTTTGACAAAATTTTTTAAAATTAGCTAAAGGGCCGGGCCATGAGCTCTGCCAGATATTTGGTTCCGCCCCTGCTTGCATCTAATTAATTCACCAATAATGTAAATGCCCATTTGGGACTTGCGTGATTCGATTTGAATTTGAAATTTGAGTGGTGAAATATATGGCTCAATCTACATTTTCCAATGCGCAGGTGTGCAGGTGATTTGAGTTTCCGAGTATAGTTTTTTAGTGATTGCCCAGCCATGTTCATGTCCCCTGCTCTGTTTCGCCACCTGTGCTCGTTGCTCTCCTTCTGACTTTTTCTGTGCCGTCTCTCTCCATTTACAGCCTTCCAAAACCGTATTCTGTGGTTCTTACTGCGTCCGACTGTAATACCTAACATGTACATGTTATGTTCCCATCAATGGGAATAAAGGGTTCGTCAATTCATAATTCCTGTAACTGGCAAGTTATGTTGGATGAATATTATGAGACCTCATGTTGTTTTAGTTGTGATGGAATCCAGAAAATGATCGATTAATCTCAGTGAAGGAGGTGGAGCTCGTGCTGGAAGAGGCCCAGTCCCATGTTTACTTCTTGTTCAGTTCAGCCCAGAAGGTGCCGGCACCACAGGGCTGCATGAGAAATTGTATCGATTCATACATCGCTTGATTGATTGGCGGCTGTGCCACTTAGTTTTCAATTTCAGATGCAATAATAAATCAAATCTCTGTTTCAGTGATTCACTCGTCTATCATATACGCAAACACAGATAAACCATTGTAGGTGTTTTCTGTCGAAAAGAATGCTTGCTTTGGTGGTTGTAAGATTTATCATGCTCCGGAAGTTGTAGAATCTTATCTAAACATCTAAACAAGTGAACGATGAAGCTGCGTCTAGTTAGTGGACAATCGACCAACCACTTTGAGAGAAACAAACTTCCACGGAAGTAACACGGAGAGAAGATTGAAGAGGCACCACCCAAATGCATTCAATCAAGGAATACAGCTTCTTCCTATAGTTTTAAGCAAGAGGAAGAATAATAAGAAGAACCCGCCTTTCAAGAAGTAGGGAAGGAGCGGGACGAGGTCGCCGGGATCCTTCGCCGCGGCAGCCGGAGAACGGTGGGGGATAAGCGCGGGCAGACGCGGTGGTCACTCGGAGTTCAGAGTTTAGGGTGGGAACTGGGAACCGCAGATTGGAGAGCATGGAAAGGGTTGGGCATCATCAGATCTGGGGCTTGAATTTTGAAAATTATGGTTATTGAATTCGATTGTATTTAGTTGCATCCTGGATGTGAATGAAGCAAATAACTTTGAGGTAGGAGTAACTCATCATGCAAAGTGAAAGATTGCTTCACCTTGGAATCCATAAAGATGAGAGAGAGAGAAAGACGGGCCTAGAAGATTCGTCACCCCAATTCTGAGCGTGAGACTCTTACAAAGCGAATGGGAAAACCGGGAAAATTAAACAACGGGGAAAAAATAAAACCGGAATTCCCAAAGTTCCTACTGATCGTATCTTTTTCACCTGCATTTTCACAAGGGATGCGTGCAAGAGAACCTAAAGGTTTTATTTACAACTGTCTAATTCCTTGTGGTTCTCTTGCACGCATTCATTCCTTGTGAAATGGTCGCTACTTTTGTTTTTTTTTAAAGAAAATCAAATTTCTGGATATTTGCGAAGCGCGATTTTGACGCTGACCGCGAAAATGCAGGTGAAAAAGATACGAAAAGTAGGAACTTTGGGAATTCAGGTTTTATTTTTTCTCCGTTGTTTAATTTTCCTGGTTTTCCCATTCTCTTTGTAAGAGTCTCACGCTCAGAATTGGCGCGACTAATCATCTAGGCCCGTCTTTCTCTCTCTCTCTCATCTGTATGGATTCCAAGGTGAAGCAATATGCTAAATGTGCTCAAAGTACAATACAATGATATTCAATGACATTCAGTGAATGCTTGAATCCGGGTCAGAATACGGATCCAAACCTGCTTTTTCCATAAACACAAAAGACATGTACTTGTAACCGCATAAAGCGATACTGTTAAAAGTATAAGATGAATTGGAAAAATAAATATAAAACAATGAAGAGAGAACTAAAGTTTTACAAAATCACATTAAATTTTATAAAGCGGGTCCAAACCTGGTTTTTCCATAAATTGAAACTGGATTTGGTATTGTGTGTCCTTAGACCGGATCCAAACTTGCCTTCCCTGTCCAAAATCAGCAGAGAGTTGGTGGGCAGCCAACTGCTCTAGTGCACAAAGGTATAAGGTGGGCTTTTTTCCTTGAACAGATCTAAACTTTGAAAGATCATTTTCTTATTATTGGAGATTTAAATTTCATCGATGACGACTCTTCTCCAGCCGACGTTCATTTCACAGATGTCAATAAAAAGAAGGTAATTTTCCCTACCTGTGATCATGCTTGCGTTGGTGAAATTTTTGCCAGCAAAAAATTTTGGTTAGGTGCATAGGTATAACTTCATTTTTATCGATGTGTTACCTTCATGAAGGCCGGTAAGTCAAGATAGTTTGGCCAGCATTTCACATTCATTGATGACTCATGTTTTTTTTCTCCCTAAAAAATACATAAAAAATAATGAACGAATGAGATTTAACGCGGTTTTCTACCACCAAAGGCCACCATGGGCCTTAAGGATCATACTGTTTGATTTGATATTTATACTCTTTGTCTGCAATAATTTCTAGATATCTCTTTGATTTTTTTTACAACTTTGGGTCGACGAATCTCTTTGTTGATAGGCGATGCAATTATTATTTTTGTTGGTTTCTTTATTTTTATAGATTTCATTCCCTTATAGGTTGGAACGTTATCGTCAACGATTCAACAATAACAATATTTCTTTTGTTGAGCAAAAAATGTTAGTTGCTTTGCCTAAGCAAGTTTAGGTGGATGACCACCCTCATCTTCTTTGATAATAATGTTATTATTATTTTTATTACATCTTCGCTTTTATAGATGTTGTTCCCTTATAAGTTGCTACTTTATCTTTAACAATAATAACATTTCTTTTATTGAAAAGATTTTTTTTGTAACGTTAAATCATTTGCATAACACTTTCCATTTTCACCTCAAAGACATACTTGAAAAATCCAAGAGATCATATTTCTACAGATTTTTTTTTTTATCTTTTTTGCAATGAGTCAACGACCCTCCTTGTTGATAAGTTATTATTATTTGTGTCGATCTTCACCTCCTGAATATAATTCCATTATTTGTGTGTTGCTTACAATTACTTGGAAAAGCTCATTGTAGGCCATTGTCGTTCGCACTGGGCGGCCAAAGCAGCTGATGCAAGATGTAACTCTGACGGTGGTGGGCATGTAGTTGAGAGGCCTCTTTAAGTTGATCTTAACCTACTTGCACCTGCTAAGGATCATGAAGAAGAAGAAGAAGCAGAATACCTGAAGTAGCCGAAGAAGCCTCTGCAGAATATAAGTGCCAATCTATTGCACCAAAATAGAGCGAAATATGTATGATACTCGAGAAATTTCTCACCGTATAATAACCCTAAAACGATATGTGTGACATTGGTTAAATTGGATATTAATAATATGTCTGATCCAAATATTGGTTACCATGAATTTTGAAGAAGCACCAGCTCCATTTGCCTCCATCAAAAGGATGGAATCTATTCCATTGTGGGATCCAAACTTTATTTTCTTTTGTGTTCAACGGCCAAAAGCAAGGCTGCCATGCACTGATTTAGGAAAAAGGATAACCATGTATAATGGCTGAAATGAGCCTACCATGGTTCCTTGCCGTGGAAGGGCAACCTATGGTTTCACCCTGCTTTGTTCAGCCCAGACAAGACAATAGGAGAACCCTAATCAAAACCTCGGTCGGTCTTGAATGCACTGGGAAGTAGGTGTTGATTAGGGTTCTCATATTACTTTATTTTCTTTTTCTCTCTCACTTTTATCTCTTTTTCTGTTGCTTTTTTTTGTTTTGGAAACCCCCAAATCAATCAACAAACAGCAACAAAAAAAAGAGAAAAAGAGAACAAAACAATATGAGAACCCTAATCAACATCTGCTTTCCAGTTCATTCAAACATCTTCAGAAAGAACCCTAAAAGGAACCCAAGCGTTAGGAAGATTTTTTTTTCTCACTTTTCCTTTTATAATTTCCCCACCAAATGTACTCTTCTTCTTGGGTCTCTCTTTATCGTTTTCGAGCTTTGATCTATTGACAAACCTGTACCTGCATTGCAGGTTTTCACAAATCCTTTTTGTTCATTTTTCACATAATTTCAAATTAGTCATCAAATTTTTGGCAGTGGAGCTGCTTCTAACCCTAAGGGCCATTACATAACATAGCTGGGGTGTGTGAAATTAGGGACCAAGCCAATCAAATTTTAAAGTTTTATGAATTTTAATTTGATCCCTTTTGAAAAATACAATTGATCTCTTGTCAAATATTTCAGAATTGTCATTTAATTTTATAATTTTCTAAATTCGCCCCCCACCCCCAGTGAAAAATGTTAGTTTTGTTCTTTGGTGGAATGCGATTCCCTGTAACCACATTCAATAATAACGCAACTCTAAATCCTGGAAGTGAAAGGAAAGTGGAGAATGTGTAACTGTCATTTAGGTGGGAAGATGAACATTCCCTTTATTCATTCATTGCCCACCAAGTATGAATAACAGGGAAGATGCCCTTCGTCTTCCTTCCTCCCATGATATAAATTGTTTTGCATAAAAATGAAACTTTCACTGGCAACCAGCTATAAACGTCGCTAAAAAATAATTGTGCCGATGATCATTTCACAGATGTCAATAAAAATATGGTTATTTTCCCAACCTGTCATCATACTTGCGTTGGTAAAACTTTTGCCAGCCAAAGATTTCAGACGTTGGTCCGGTGCATTGGTATAACTCCATTGTTATCGATGTGTTACGTTCATGAAGGCCGGTGAGTCAGTACAGTTTTGCAAGCATTGGACATTCATTGATGACTCTTGTCTTTTTTTTTTTTCCCTAAGGGGCCGTTTGATGGCCTGGAAATCAGGAATTAGAAATATATTTCATGGAAAATTAGAATGGAAAAAATTTTTTCGATTCCCATTTTGATGTGTGTGTGATGACTGAGAAATACATTTCCAAAAATATATTTTTGTGTTTGATGATAAATAAACATATTTCCTGATTTCCAGAAGTATATTTCTTAGTTTGATATAAGAAACATATTTCCAGATTTTCTAGAAGAGAAAAATTAATGTAGCATAAATTATCTTCGAAAGCAAGGAAAGATAGATAACTTCCATACAGATTGTGATATCAATTTATACAGGATGTTGAACAAGATCATTGTGTTATTCCCGGACAAAAGTTCCTGCTGAGTGAACTATTCCACGCCATTAACCAAACTAGACATACAGATGCAGCAAAAAATTCCTGCTGAGTCTCTGTTCTTACATCATGAATGTCAGATCCCATGTACCTTTTCCCTTGCTGAAGCTTCAAAAAATCAGTTCTATTTCAGCAAAAAAGGGGATCTTCAAGACGAAGAGTGCTTGATATAGTAAGTTGATGAAGATGCACTTAGATCAGTTTATAACTCAGTTTGCCAAATGTGTTAGCTTATATGTCGTACTGATCAACAAGATAAAGCTAGTGAATAGCATGTCGCAAAGCCAAGAGCTGGGAGTGCACCAGTGCTTCTCACTTTTATAGGTCTGTCTAGAGAGAGAGAGAGAGAGAGAGAGAGCCGATAAAATGGGAATATATAACAAAATTTGGGGACAAGAGGTCCCCGAAATACATCCGCAAAAAACAAACTGCAAAAACAGAATCAGTAAGAAGAAATATACAATACAGAGAAATATAAGAGA
>JAANDH010000776.1:163478-189090 GCA_011799765.1 Nymphaea thermarum | reverse complement strand
ATGAAGCAGTCAAATGGGGGGAAGGACAAAAGAAGAAAAGAAGACGAATAGAGGGTGGGTTTGGAAGACTACGTACAAGGGAAGGCCAGGCATAAGCAAGAACACTAGAGAAAAAAGGGCAAGAAGTAAAAAGGTGGACCCTAGACTCAGTCGCGACTAAACAAAGGGGACACTGGTTAGCCAAACTAATGCCAAGGCGTTGCAGGTGGTCAAAAGTGTTGATATGGCCAGTAAGAAGAAGCCAAGCAAAAGCAACAGCACGAGGAGATGGGCCAGGAGACCAAAGGGACCGGGGTGGGAACGACGCGACAGAAGGGCCAAAGGAGGCCAGGTAGCAAGAAGAAAAGGTGAACTCACGGGTAGGTGAAAGAGCGCTTCTAGGTATCCATGACTGCAACATTACATGAAGGGCCAAGACTTGACGTGAAAGCACAGTAAGAAAGGTAGCCTAGATGATCCACTGTGTCAACTGGTGAGAGGAACATTTGGGCAGCCATTCAATCTTGAGAAATTGAGCACATTTACTATGATATCCTCTCCTATTTTATTAAGCAACATCAGTGCAAAGAAAGGAGTACAGTGATATGAATGCTCCTAAAGCAACCGAAAGACACAATTTTCACCAAGAGGACGGACATCTTTCTTTGCTGCTCCAACAGAAAGGCCCAAATCGACAGGAAGAGCACATCATGTTGGTCTCCTCTGTCTCTCTGCTTCAGGCATCTACCATGCTGGGACCAACGAAAGAAGAGATATCTGACCGGAGGGGAAAGCGTGGATCATTGGGGTTGTGCACCAGAGGACGACAACTGGTAGAAGCTATTTTTTGTCGGCTGAACGTGTCAACCTCAAACATGAGGATCAACGGGTTTAGTTGTCACTAAGTAAGGATGTTTTGATGCAGAGATGATAGAGATTAGAGACTCCTCCATTATGCAAAAGAAAAATGATCACAAATATAACGCCAAGCTGTTTGTCCGAAAAGGATCGGCCCTCTTATTATTAAAAATACATGCAACACACTTAGATGTTAAAAATGCAATAAAAATAATAAAAGCATGAGATTTAACGTGGTTTTCTGCCACGGAAGGCCACCATATACCCTAAGGATCAATATTGTGAGATTTGATATTTATAATCTTTGTTTACAATAATATCTAGATATCTCTTTGATTTTTTTTACATGTCTAGGTTGATGTATCTCTTTGTTGATACCGATGCTATTATTATTTTTGTTGGCTTCTTTACTCCAATAGATATCATTCACTTATAGATTGCAAAATTATTGCCAACAGTAATAACATTTCTTTTATTGAGTAAAAAATGATAGTTATATTGCAGAACATCAATATTGTTAGATTGGATATTTACACTCACAGTTTACAATTATCTTCTGAAACCAAATTTCCTTGCAAATTTAGGTGGATGACCCTCCTTGTTGATAACAATTTGATTATTATTTTTATTACATCTTTACTTTTAAAGATATCATTTTCTTAAAGTCGCCACATTACCTTTAACAATAATCACATTTCTTTTGTCGAGAAGATCTTGTTTGATAACGTGAAATCATTTGCATTACACTTTCCATTTTCACCTCCAAGACACAACTGAAGAATCCAAGAGATCGTACTTCTTGATATTTAGATACTTTTTTTCTTTCTACGAAGACTGATAATATGCTTGGATTTAAATTTTATAGCATGCTAATTCACAATGCAATACGCAAAAGTAAACGCCATTACCAGTAGGCACACTTATGGCTTTACTGTTTTTTCCTTTATTCCTTTAAATTTTTCAATAATCCATGAACAAACTTGAAGGGCTTCTGTATTAGTTCCTAAGCTGTAGGCAAGATACAATTGGAATCAGATGTATACTTACCGTATCCGTTCTTTTACATATTTAGATTCAAATATGAATTTCAATTCAGATGAAAAAAAATGATATCATCTCCAAACCCAAAGTCTGAATTCATAATTCAAATTCGATCCGAAGTTGGTTTTTAAATTAACATACAAATCCAACTTTTAGATCTGACCCAAACCATATTATAGACATTCATTACAAGATGTTCAGTCAAATTAAAACTATTATACTGACCAAATCTGAACCCGAATTTGGTCAACATTTACTTAAATCTGACTCTAAATTCGATCCGATGCCGTTACTTATATCCGAATGTGATATGAATTCATAATCAAATGTCAATTTTTTTTTTCAGTATTCAAATCCTTTTTTTATGTGGTTCGGTCATAATGATTGGCTACCGTTGGCCCACAAAATGGTGATTTTTTTTGTAATGCAAAAACTGGAGTTTTGTAGACTTGTAGTTTATTGATGCTCAAGTTCATGGATCCAGCCGTCTAAGCGATGGATGAAAATTATTTTTCAAAAATAAGAAAATATATTGATATGAGCCAATGCTTATAGGCCATATTAATAGTGGAGCAAGTTGATACATTATATATATATATATATATATATATATACACCTCACAAAGATGGCGACGATAAATATTGCACATTTTCGGTTAATATTTCATTTTCCGTTTTAACTTGGAAAACAAGTTCCTTTCAGTATTGTCAAGCTTAATTTCCATTGATGTTAAGAGATTAGATGCATCTAATTGTTGACCCGAATTTGAAATTATTTAGCCCAATAAATTTAATAAATTTGACAAGTAAACTGGACCTCATGGCCCGAATTCTATATGCAGTTTCATGATTGTGCCCAGATCCAAACCCGGGGTCTCACATAAACTTGGCACACTGATGATATTAGGGTGCCAATGGATCCAATATATTAAACTATTCATCAGAACTCCAAATTGTTTAGTCCAATTTTGCCCAAAAAAATAATATTTTTTTGAATTAATAATTGGATTAGTGTTTAGTACGAGAGGTTTCACAACTAAATCCAAATTCGAGTTCAAGATTCGATTGCGCTACTCCAATCTAAATTCAGTTTTAAACAATCAGGTGTCAACCACAGATGCGATTAAAGCAGATTCAGTAAAAACTGTCATTCTAAAAATTGAAGCCCGAAAGAACCTCGAAGTATCGTGATGTCTCTGCCCAGAGCCTGCAGTCCTGATGGGCGTGCGGAATTCCGACGGGCGGCAACCCGGCCACTCGATGTCACCAATATTGCCTGCAATTCGCCGATGGACGCAAGGCTCGCCGACTTATGTGAGAAGGAGGCTTGAGCGAGTTGAAGCGGCGGGCGAATGCCGACCCAGACATCCTCAACCGTGTGTGGCCGTCCTCCTGCCGCACACTGCTTTAGATGGCAGCCAGAAATCGTCCGCTACCTGCTGCAAATGAAACCTGAGCTTTATTACTTAGAAAAAAAAAAATGTTTTTTTTGTAGTTATTTTATTTTTTATTTTATTTAACTAAAAGCTTGTCTCTTCTTTGTGAGAAGTCCCGGGTACTGGCACAGGCTGGGGTTGGGGCCTGAATAACCCGGCCCAGGCTCAAGCCCTGATGGGCCCGCCTGGATCGGTTCCACGAGAGCTTGATCGGGCGCGATAACTTCTAAAAGTATTTTTTATCATTAATAATATATGTTTTATTATAAAAATATATTTTATATTAAAAAATAATATTTAAAAAAATATTATTTTATTATAATTGGGCCCGTGCCTAGGTTTCTGGTATCGGGCTCAAGTATCGGGCCAACTCGGCCCGACTCAAGTCTGGGCCTGGGTAAAAGGGATATGAGCCGGTCGAACTTGTTATCGAGCCCGATAAGCTTCCTAAGCTATTTTTAAATTTTTTTTATTGATGTATATTTATTTGTGATATTTTATTATAATTAATTTTTATTTATATATTATTTTATATTAAAAATATTTTTTAATATAATCAGGTTAGACCCCGGGCTTGGGTTTTTTTGAGTCGAGTCAGCCCCGCGTTTTTGAATGTCTGGTCAGGCCTAGCCCCATGTTTACTTCTTGTTCAGCACAGAAGGTAGCCACCACCACAAGGCTGCATGAGAAATTGTATCGGTTCATACATCGCTTGATTGATTGGCAGCTGTTCCACCTAAATAAGCAATAATAAATCAAATCTCTTTTTCAGTGATTCACTCGTCTATCATATTCGCAGATAAACCATTATAGGTGTTTTCTGTAAAAAAGAATGCTTGCTTTTGTGGTTGTAACATTTATCATACTCTGAAAGTTGTAGAATCTTATCCAACCATCTAAACAAGTGAACGGAGAAGCTGCGTCTAGTTAATGGAAATTGAAGATCGAGTCCTTGATGTACAAGGATCTAGAACTTTTGGACTTTCAGAGGACAAGAACTGATGTGCTTACATTGCTCTTGTTCCCAGTTGTTCTCTCTTGATAGACGCTACTCTTCAAGAAGAAACTCCGGCCAGTTTTTGCTCCTTTCTTGCGACCAGAAATTCCTGAACTCGGTTATGGGAAAAAGTATGCAGTTTCTCACGGTCTTACTTTCTATTTTCAACTGAATCTCTTCCTTCATCGGCGACCAACATAGATTCCGTGCCGTCTCCACTGGAAGTCTTCAAAATTAATGGGGAAGAGCTGCCAATTCTGCTCGAAAGTATATCGAAAATTCCGAATCCCCTTTGGCTCCATTAGCTGCCTCTAGTTTCTTACAGGCATGCCAAAATCCTAATCCTTGACATGGGTACCTTCAATATGCGGATTTCTTCATCCGTTCCAATGCCTCTTTATCTCTCACAGGCCTTTCGGCATGTGTGATAGACCCAGATGGGTGGATAGACAGAAGATCTCAGCTCATATAATATATAAAAGTAATACCTTTCTAGAATGACCATAGACTAAGTGCTTCTTCCCGTCTTGTCTTTGAATTCTCTTCGTCCATGCTTACTTACAAACGTGCCTTGCTTGCAATTACTGAACTGTGCATTGGAAAAGCTCATTGTAGGTCATTGTCAAATATTGATGTTGGATTCGGATACTCAAAGATCCAAACCAACCCCAACCCGTCTAATGAAAATTCTGGTCAGTACGTGCACAAAGCAAATGAGACCGGATTGAGTCCTGCATCTCCAACCTCAGGTCTGAAACCAATGCCAAGCCAACCACAGAAAACTTGAAAGTGGCCCATAGGCACAGAGTTTCAGCAAAACCTACACCCACACGACCCGTTTACGTCCGCGTCTGGGGATCTCTCTCGCTCTCTCTCACCAACATACACGTACAGAAGTAACTTCGTAGAGCACATAAGAACTAAATATCTTTCTGCCCAATGAAGAGAAGAAGAAAGACCAGTGTTGAAGCAATTCTGAAAACCTGTTGTGAATGAAGCCAAATAATCTTGTGGGTATAACTGTATTTTTCAAACTTCTTATCTTTACCGTTGATTTGTAGAAGTATTGTATATATATGGCCATCATTCGAGTAATGGACACGAGGGCTTTTTCATCCATCTTTTGCTCTGCTCAGTTTTTCACCATTTTTCAAGTTCCTGTCACAACCAAAACACCAAGTTTTCCGTCGACATATAAGTAAACAAGCAGAAACCCACATGCCCCAGAAACACCAACAATCGATGGACTACTTGGAGAGAAACAAACTTCCACAGAAGTAACACAGAGAGAAGATTGAAGAGGCACCACCCAAATGCATTCAATCAAAGCTTCTTCTTGTACTTTTAAGCAAGAGGAAGCAGAACAAGAAGAACCCACCTTTCAAGAAGTATGGACGCGGCGGGACGTGGTAGATGGAATCCTTCGGTGCGGCAGCCGGAGAACGGTGGGGGATAAGCGCAGGCAGAGGCGGTGGTCCTTGGGAGTTCAGAGTTTAGGGTTTCGGGTGGGAACTGGGAACCCGAATAAGAAGCCAACCCAAGTTGCTGCCTCGGCTTCAATTTGGGATAATTGCCCGAGATAACCACTGATTGTAGCTGTAAAGTTCTTTTTTGGGTCAAGGCTCTATGCCTCTTATGCTCAGTAGAGTGGACTCATACCAGTATTGGTGGGTAGGGAAGACCGAGAGCTTGAGGTCATGCTGGACTCGGACAATGTAGTTGGTCCTCTTCTCCTCGATGATGGTGGTAGGGTTCAGCGAACGGGGGAGAGAGAAGACGAGAGAGAGAGAAGCGGCGAAGATGAGGGCGAACCAGAGACAGGATGCCAAAGGGAGGGAGGGAGATCAGAGGGAGCGAAGAGCGGTGGAGGAAGGGCTGCCTGAAAAGGGGTGCAATTTTCCTTTTTTTTTTTTCCGACCTGTGCCTGACTGCTGTAGGTGTGGTTGTATTGAAGCTATAAAAAAGTTTTTCTCAAAGAGTCTTGGAGTCTATAAAAAAGTTTTTCTCAAAGAGTCTTGGAGTTTTATTATATCTAGAACAAGCCACTAGCTATAAAAAAAACTCCAAGACTATTTGTGAAAAACTTTCTTAGGGCTTTAATACCGCCACACCTGCAGTCAGAAAGAGGTCAAAAAAGAAAAAGAAAAATTGCACCCCTTTTCAAGCAGCCCTCCCTCCACCGCTCTTCGCTCCCTCTGCTCACCCTCCCTCCCTTTGGCGTCCTGTCTTTGGTTCGCCCACATCTTGCCGCTTCTCTCTATCGTCTCCTCTCTCCCCCCTTCACTGATCCCGACCACCATCATCGAGAAGAAGAGGACCAATTACATTGTTTGAGTCCAGCATGACCTCAAGCCCTCTGTCTTCCCTACCCACCAACACTGGTATGAGTACACTCTGCTGAGCGTAAGAGGCATAGAGCCCCGGATATGGGGCCTTTAACAACCGACCGGAAAAACAACTTTATAGTTACAAGCAGTGTATCCCACCCTAAGGTAGTGTTATCTCGGGCAATTATCTCAAATTGAAGCGGAGGCAGCAACTTGGGTTGGCTTCTTATTCGGGTTCCCAGTTCCCACCCGAAACCCTAAACTCTGAACTCCCAAGGACCACCGCCTCTGCCCGCGCTTATCCCCCACCGTCTCCGGCTGCCGCGCCGAAGGATTCCATCTACCACGTCCTGCCCCGTCCATACTTCTTGAAAGGTGGATTCTTCTTGTTCTTCTTCCTCTAGCTTTGATTGAATGCATTTGGGTGGTGCCTCTTCAATCTTCTCTCTGTGTTACTTCTGTGGAAGTTTGTTTCTCTCCAACTAGTCCGTCGATTGTTGGTGTTTCTGAGGCATGTGGGTTTCTGCTGGTTCACTTATATGTCGACGGAAAACTTGGTGTTCTCGTCTTTCTTCTTCTCTTTATTGGGCAGAAAGATATTCCGTTCTTACGTGATCAAGTTTTCTGTGGTTGGCTTGGCATTGGTTTCAGACCTGAGGTTGGAGATGCACTCAATCCGGTCTCATCTGCTTTGTGCATGTACTGACCCAGAATTTTCATTATACGGGTTGGGTTTGGTTTGGATCTATGGGTCAGGCCCGGATGTCATTGAATATCATCTTACTTGATCACACTTAGCTTTTGAATGGAATTAAAAAAAAATTGATTCCACCAAAAGCTAAATGTGATCAAAGTACAATGATATTCAATGACATTCAGTGAACGCTTGTGTCCGGGTCAGAATCACGTAATGCCATACGTGTTACTGTAAAAAGTATAGTATAAGATGAGTTGGAAAAATCACATGAAGTATTATAAAACAATGAAGAGAGAACTTAAGTTTTACAAAATCACATAAAGTTCTGCAAAGCATATCTAAACCTGATTTTTCCATAAATTGAAACTATATTTGGTACAGTGTGTCCTTAGACAGGATCCAAACTTGTGTTCCTTGTCCAAAACCAGCAGAGAGTTGGTAGGCAGCCTATTGCTCTAGTGCACAATGGTATAAGGTGGGCTTTTTTCCTTGAACAGATCTAAACGTTGAAAAATCATGTTCTTATTATGTGAAATTTAAATTTCATCGATGACGACTCTTCTCCAGCCGACGTTCATTTCACAGATGTCAATAAAAAAAGGGTAATTTTCCCTACCTGTGATCATGCTTGCGTACGTCGGTCTGGTGCATAGTAGAACTCTATTTTTGCGTACGCCGGTCTGGTGCATCAGTAGAACTCTATTTTTATTGATGTGTTACCTTCATGAAGGACCGTAAGTCAGCATAGTTTCATGACGTATGTTTTTTTCTCCCTAAAGGATATAAAAGAAATACATGGAACACACTTGGATGGTGTTAAAAATACATAAAAAAATAATGAAAGCATGAGATTTAACGTGGTTTTCCACCACGGAAGGCAACCATTGGCCTTAAGGATCATGTTGTTTGATTTGATATTTATACTCTTTGTCTGCAATAATTTCTAAATATCTCTTCGGTTTTTTTTACAACTCTGGGTCGATGAATCTCTTTATTGATAGCGATGCAATTATTATTTTTGTTGGTTTCTTTATTTTTATTGATATCATTCCCTTGTATAGGTTGGAACATTATCATCAAGGACTCAACAATAATAACATTTCTTTTGTTGAGCAAAAACATTTATTTGATTTGCCTACCATCGTTAGATTTGATAGTTATACTCTCATATTACAATACGGTCAAGAAACTTGTTTTTTATTTTGCAAGTTCAGGTGGATGACCGCCCTTGTTGATAATAATGTTATTATTATTTATTACATCTTTGCTTTTATAGATGCAGTTCTCTTATAAGTCCACTTTATTTTTAACAATAATAATGTTTCTTTTATTGAGAAGATTTTTTTTATAACGTTAAATCATTTGCATAACACTTTCTATTTTCACCTCCAAGACATACTTGAAAAATCCAAGAGATCATATTTCTACCGATTTTTTTTCTTTTATTTTTGCAATGAGTCAACGACCTTCCTTGTTGATAATAATGTTATTATTATTTGTGTCCATCTTCACCTCCACAATATAATTCCCTTATTGGACGCAAAATTATTTTTCATCAATGATGACCTTCATTTTGTTGTTAATTTTTTTTTTGATAACTTTAAACACTTGCATAATGCTGTTTATTTTCTTGTGCACCGTATAGGGATCTTCCTGTTCTAATACCATATTTAAAAAAGCAAATAAAAATGTAACGCCGTTTTTTAATATGGAAAACCAACATCAACCATAATGAGTGTAGGAATTAATATTTCTACATTCTCTTTTTATAAGAATATCTAGATATTTCTTCTGTCTTTTTTTCAACGCAAATTTAATGATCATACTTTTTGATAATGTCAACCTTAGTTCAAAAATATATGTTTATTTAGGAAACGATGTCAACTGATAATTTCATAAACAACAATAACAATGCCTAATCAAAACAATGCAATTTGTTTTAGGGGCTCCGTTATTATTTACGTTCTTCTAAGACCACAACTATGTCACCGGTACGGGTACGGGTGCTGGTACGGGTACGGGAAAACGGGTACGGGTACGGCGTTTTTGAAATTCATGGTATGGGTACGGTTTAAATTTTATGCAATAAAGTTAATTTTTAATTAAAAAAATGATAAATTTTTTAAGAAACAACAAAACACCATCTCATAAAAACAACCATTTCATAAAAACTTTAAAATAACTTCAAAATTTTGACATTTGAGTAAGGAGAGGTTGGTTTATTTTGACATGTGAGTGAGAAGAGCTTTTTTTTAGTCTTGTATTGATAAATTTTGAAACAACAAAACAGCATATAATAATCTTTACCCTTCCTTCATATGTGAGTTGGTGGTGGGAGACCTCGACGGGTGTGCAAGCTCAGTTTTTAAAAAGACTTTTTCGGATAAGCTTGGTTTGGATCTGGTTTCTACCCGAAACCAGATCCAAACGTACCATAATGTGTCCCCGAACCGGTACTGCCGTACCGGCGTGTCGGTACCGGTACGCGGCTCCTCCAGGCGTACCGCGGTGACATTGGACCACAATATCGTCCTGCTTGTTATAATAATCTACTACATAAACAAGTGAATTTATGGTTCACTATCGCATATATTAGTTCATCGATCTGATTGTCAGAGGACTTTCTAGAAATAAACTCTTCAAACAGTTATCGATGTTCCTTACCTTCGTTTCTGATTCAATAGTAGCAGCAGGCCATTCTCTTCTACTAGTAGCATCACGCCGAGAGAGAGAGAGAGAGAGAGGAGCAGAAAATAATCAAAGAGACGAGGGGTGTCACGGGCCGACTTCTTCAGCCCGCATGTACAACACTGACACAGGGGAACAAGGGGATTGCGTAGTATAATCAATATAAATGTTTTTCCATTAATTATTAGGACTCATTTTTCCAAGTTACAGCTGATGAAATTCATACTTGAGGAGAAGGCAGTGCCCGTTAACACTCTCAACAAGGTTGGAAAGACGGCTCTCGACTTTGCCATTGAAGAACACCGTCATCCTTACATCTGAACAAATGATTGTGGACCTCCGGAAGAGCAACTGCATCACAGGACTTGACTACAAGTTGTGGACCATTTTTACCTACCCTTGGCTTTCGCTTAAGCTAGACAGGATGTTAATATATTTAATTTGGATTACATATCAAGCCAAACTACTGTTTAGAAAAAGGTCAGACATGAAAAAAAGTTCATATGCCATTAAAAAATCAGATCAGATTCGGATTTATGAAATGACATCCAATCAAATTTTGATTTGGATATGTCTAAATATTGGAATGGAGTAGAATCTGTTTTATTTTAAACAAATATCATCTGTCTAATACTCTTACATTTTGAAAGTACCCAAATCATGTTCAAAATTTAAATTTAGATTCAGATATGATTGTAACAATCAGATTCCATCAAACTAGGGTTGTGAAATATGATTTTCGATTCAGATATGACTTTTCTTAGTTCAAATCCCAATATATAAATATCTGAAAAAACGAATCTGGTTAAGAGCATATCGGAATCAAATCGTATCTATATATAAATATCCGAAAAAAACAAATACAATGAAATTCATATACGAATGTTATTAACATTCCTACTGAAAGCAGTGCAACAGAAATGCATCTACTGGTTAATTGAAAGTCCAGTCTCTTATAAACTATTCTCTATGTGGAACATATCTTATAAATCTTTGCAACATCAAGGTTCCAAAGCAAGCAGGGGCACAGGAAGGATTTCTTTCCAAAGCGACTCGGGCGGCGCCGAAGAGTTCAGCGACTCCATAAATAATATTTCCCAACGGATAAGATTGTAAGTTTTCATAGTTTTACAAACTCCAAACTAATTTTCGGAAATTTTTATATGTAAATTTTAATTGAAAAAGTGTTAAAAGGAGAGGGAAGGGGACATGGCTAAGGGCGGGCATCGGGCCGACGGTTCGAGCAGGCCAATGTTCGAAATTCGGGCTCCCGTTGAATATAATGAATTTAAAATATAAAATAATTTTTAATATAAAATATATTTTAACCATAAATATACCATTAATAATTAAAAATATTTTTTTTTTAATTATTGGGCTGTATCGAACCCGTTAGGCCAATCCGGGCTGGCCCATCAAGGCCAAGGACGAGCTGGGTTTTTCAAGCACATATCGAGTTGGGTATTGGATACCCATCGGTTGCCTGACTCGATGACCTTACACATGGCCCTGCCGACCCCTTGGTTCCCCTAAGTTTGGGCATTGGGCCCGAGTATTCGGGTCCGAAAAGTTCAGCCCGGGCTGGCCTTATCGAGCAGGCACCAATAGGCATAAACAGAATCGATTTGGTGATTTATTTTTTATATTATTTTTATTTAATAATGATATATATATATATAATTAAAAATATATTTTACATTTAAAAAATAATTTGTTATTTTAACAGAACCCATATTTGTTGTGCCCAAACTCAAATATCAGGAATCGACCCGGGCCTAAACTCAATTTTCAGGGGTTGGCCCTGACCCGATTTCCAGTCCTAGCTCCGCCCCCTAAATAGCTGGTATAGGGATCTCTCAAAGGTTTATATCAAGCTTGTTTATCTGATTACAAAAGTGAAAAAAACAACGGTTCATGTTAATGATAGTTCCCACTTTGTTGCCTATTTTTCATTCTTTTTTTTTCATTTAAATCCAACTTCTTTTTCAACATTTGGTCGTCCACGTCCCTCACGTGCTTAAGAAGCGGTTCGTAGTATTATGACAAGAAAAAAAGTTCTCGAAACAATGCATATCGGACGCTTCTAATTACACACACCATCTAATGGATTGTATCGGCAATATGCTGCGAGCTCATTCACAGTGGTACGTACCGGTACGGCGGTACGCTGCGAGCCTGCGAGAGCCCGGCTGGAAGATTTCTCCCTTCATTTGTGGATTTCTCGTGTGTATTTGCCGCTCTTCATACATAGCTCTAAAAATAGAAGAACTTTCTGAAATTCTCTTTTATCTCTTCCCCGTCTAAATTTGGGTGAAATATGTCGCTCTTATCTACGTGATAAGGCAATGGACGAATGGATTTTAATTGCCATATGCTTCTTCTCATCAAAATCAAAGTATGTATAGACAAACTATCGAAATGCGATATTAATTTTGTTATCGCCTATCATTTTCAATGTAAACTACTCATACCTTTCATCATTTATAAATTTGAACCTCCTTTTCCACCTAGGAATCGCCTATATAGGTGCAAGAGTTCGTTGAAGATCATTGTATTTTGATCATTCAGTATGACGGTTCCAACAAATAAAAGGCAAAAGCTTGACAAAAGTGAGAAATACTGCCAAATGGATATTTACTATCATTATGGTTATCAAAATTATTTAAAAAATCTCTAATTTTTTAATTAATTATAAAGAAAGTTCAAGGACTTCGTGTACCTTGGTTTCTCAGATGAAGTTTCTGAAAACCCTAAAGCAGAGAGGAGTAACACTTTAGGGAAAACGATTCGGCTCACCAGTGCTTTCTGCAGCAAAGTGAAACTCATCCTCGGTCAGCCGTCATCGTGTTTGACGGATCGCCAGACTTAGACCCACCGCCGACCTCACCGGGCAAGGCGGATTCCGTCTCCATCCACTCGTCATGTGTTTCTTCTGTGACGAGTCTGTACTCCCTCCGTTATAGAATTCCGTTCATCTGCAGTCATGCTGCCACTGCCACTAATAGCAGCCTACTGTCGGATAGCCCGACTTAGATCCCCACGCCCCACCGTGCCACCGACTTTCTAACTTTGGCTCGTGTGGCCTGGCAGTAGCTCCTTCGCTGAAAGCCTAAAGGAGCTAAGAGTGTGCGGAAGACTTCAAATTAGTGAGGGCGCAAAGAAATGATTGCAAGGAAATGGAGAGATGCTCTTGCAATGAGCATAAATTGCATCGATCACAAGAACGATGCAAGCAAAGATGTTTAGAAAAAAAGTTCTAACTTTACTTGCACATGATGATGGCCAAGGCCTTTCACAGGATTCAAATGTCTACCACCTCAAACACAGAATCTCTAACATACACTTAGAACCAGTGGCAGGTTGCTCTGTTACAAGTAAGCAAAAGCGTAAATGAAAGACATTGTAAGCAAAAGAACAGTAAGCAAAGATATATTCGGACTCAGGAAAACAGAGAGGATCCTTAGACTTTAATACGGATTGATGGGATTTGGAAGCCTTAGATATTGAGAAACTGCTCTTCAATAAGATTGTGTTCCGACTTGATCGAGACGGTAGACCATTGGATTCCACTTTGGCTTACATCATAAGCCATTTAATCCCATCCATTCGGTGTCCACTTCAAACGTGCGTCGTATTTAGATACATTGGATCTACCATTATCAAATGGATTTAGAAATGGGAAGTTAATTTCATTATTAAATGACTGGTCATCCCTAAACCACGGGTGTTTTTTATAGTTTCCAAGCTCAGATCGGAGTTTTGAACCTTTGATAAATTGAGTTAGGTGCCAGAACTCAAATCGTGACTCAAATTGATGTGATACCTTTTGACAAACCGATCCAATGAACCCACTTGTAATTTCCGATATTGGATTAATAGGTAGGGCCTACGGATTTCAGGTCTTAAAAAAATAAGGATATGAGATCCTGAACAAGTGGTCAAAACCCCTTCCCCGCAACGTTCAGGCGGCTGATGCAGGGGAATTCCAGTTCCACTTCCCCGCCTCCCGTAGCGATTTTTTCTTTTGTTCCTTACATTCTAAGACATCTCGGAAGATCGTGGAATGATTGTCCGTGTTTTAAGAAGGTCCATGGAAGGTGGACAATTCGTCTGCTTGTAACAGAAGCAGCATGAGTCCTTCAACCTAACCCACTGTAGTGCCTATCCTGTCATGTTCATCGGCAAAGCAAGTAAATAAGAAACGCGCGTAACATGTCTATGTTAGTCCCCCACCACCGATGTCTTCTTACATGTTCATGTACCGTGTTGGGTGTTTGAGACCGTAGTTTTCATAAATGGCCTGAGTCGGTCAATTTGAATTATGGTTTTTCCTTAGTGGGCCACTCTCCACGCCAGTCAATCAAAAAATTTATTGTAATGTATTAAGTTCACATTTGTTATGACTTTAAATTAATATGAAGTGTCCACACCAAACTTGTGTCATCTACACAAGTACCCTATTAATGAAAAAACTTGGTTTTGCCGTTCTTCCAAGCAATGGAAAACCCTGCTCACTCGGTGCCGTCTTCAGCGGTGGTCTTCACAACTAATGGGGAGGAGCTTTCCATTCTCCTCCAAAAGTCTGAAAATTTCCGATCCCCTTTGCTTCCTTTACTAGGAGCGTCCAGAAAAAGGGAGGAACGAATTCTATTATAAAGTTTTTTTTGATTGGCTGTTTTGTAACCTGCTACTTGCTTGTAATGTATGTATATATAACTCAAAAAGGCAATGCTTAAAATATCTTCTTCTTTCGACAACTTGTTCCTTTCTCTCAATCTCTGTCTTGTCGCGATTGAGTATCGGGTTCACCTTTTTACTTCTTGCCATTTCTTCTTTAGTGTCATTGCTTCTACCTGGTCTTCTCTGCTTGGTAGTCTTTCTAACCCACCTTTCATTCGTCTTTTTTTTCTCTTTTGTCCTACCTTTCACTTGTCTGCTTCCTGTGATCGTGTTTGGAGGTCGTGACTCATTTCAGCTTAGTGGCGCATTTGCGAGGAGCGCAACAACAGGGTCTTCAGGGGCACATTCTCCTTGCCAGATTCTGTGGCTCGTCTTGTGCAAGGGGATGTCCAGTTTGCCATTCGGTTAAAGTGCCGCTGTCCGTCTGCGGCTGGGTGACCTTCCTCTTGCACCCCGCCTCTCTTCTTTTTCTGGCCACTGTATTGTATATTTTTTCTTCTTACTTTGTATTAGAGGTTTGTTTTTGTTTTTAGAGGACCTCTTGTCCCCAAATTTTGCTATATATTTCCATTTTATCGGCTCTCTCTCTCTCTCTCTCTGCTCTGTTTTGCTTGATAGGTTGTGTTCTTTTACAATTTCTGAGTATAGTTTCAGGTGATTACCCAGACATGTTCATGTCTGCTGCTCTGTTTCACCACATGTGCTCGTTGCTCTCCTTCTGACTTGTTATGTGCTGTCGCTCTGCATTTACAGCCTTCGCAAACCGTATTCTGTAGTTGTTTGTTACTGCGTCCTACTGTCATAGGTATACATATACATGTTATGTTTCCGTCAATGGAAAGGAAGGGTTTTTGTCAATTCATAATTCCAGTTAAGGGCAAGTTATGTTGGATCAATATTATGAGACGTGTGTTAACGCACAAGCTGCTGACCGTTATAGCTGCCCATCGGATGAAGGAAATTGTGGAGATCATGTCAGCTCAATGAATGAAGAAAATCATGAAAATCATAACTCCAGCATAAAGGCAACTATACCCGGTAGATTTGAAGTAATCAATCAAGATCACAAGGGAATGAATCTAAGTAAGAAAAGTGGCAAGAAGTCTTCATCAAAAGAGAAGGAAAGTGGCAACATACCTTCATCAAAAGAGAAAGAAAGAATTATAGAAACTAAAAAATCAAGGAAGGATTGTTTGAATTTTAAACAAATCTATAACAATGCCTTCAACAATCATGTATAAATTCTCTCATCAACGGAACCTCATAACCATCGCCTTGTTGGTGTGAGAGACATTGGACGTAGGATTTCAGTCCGAACCACTTAAATATCTTAGTCTTGCATTTTTTCCTTTCAACGTGATGTTGTTTTAGTTGTGATGGAATCTTGAAAATGATCAATTACTCTGAGGAAAGACTCATGCTTCAAGCAAAAGCTGAAAAAAATGGTGTTACAAGTTATTCATAACAGATGGCATCGGGGTGACACCGGCTGGAGTGTTTAACTTAACTCAGGCTCCATTTGAACTTCACCCCTTAAACAAGGGAGTCGAGTTCAAACTTAACTGATAATGGAGTTTGCAAACGACCTGAGTTCAAGTTGGATGAACTCGATTCATTGAACTCGACTATTTAAATGTGATATTGATTTGTTATCGCCTATCGTTTTCTATCTACTCATACCTTTCACCATTTACAAATGTAAACCTCCTTTTCTACCTAGGTGATGGTTGGGAGGCTTATGGAGCTTGCGGTGTGGCAGAAGAGGAGAGTGAAGAGGGAAAGAGAAATGAAAAGAGAAAGTGAGGGTTGACCCGGCCGGTTGCGCTACCCACACAGAGCGAAAGAGAGAGCAGATAAAATGAAAATATATTATAAAATTTAAGGACAAAAAGAGAAAGATGGTGGCCTCGATATGGAGAAACTGCTCTTGAATCCGATTGTGTTCCGACTTGATAGAGATGGTGGCCCATCGGATTCCACTTTGGCTTACATCATAAACCATTTAATCTCATCGATTTGGTGTCAAGTTCAAATGTGTGGTCGTATTTAGTTATACTGTATCTACCATTGTCAATTGGATTTAGAAAATGGGTTGCTAACTTCATCATTAAATGCATGGTCATCCCTAAAAGAAACCAAAGGTGTTTTTCATAGATTCCGATCTCAGGTCTGAGTTTTGAAGCTTGGATAAATTGAGTTAGGTCAAGGTGTTACAACTCAATATCTCAAATCTTTGGATATGAGATCCTCACTCATCGAGCCACCACCACCAATGAAACAATGTCTATAGTGACAGAAATCCCGGGCTTCATACAGATCTTTTCTGACCACTCTGTCGGCCGATTCTCCCCGATATAGCTCAACCATCACCGGTTGTCTCTGGAGGCTACAAATTCAAAAGACATCGTCATCAATCCACTGAAATCCCTCTTCGCCAGGATCTTCCTCCCACAAACGTCCGATTCCGCGCCCCTCCCCGCAGCTTCTGCTTCGGCTCCACCACCTCGCTCGGCTACCACTACTTCCTCGGCACCCTCTGCACCAAGTCCCAGTGCATTGTGCTCTCCGTGGAGTACCGGCTGGCAGCGGAGCACAGGATTCCGGCGGCGTACGAGGACTGTCACGAGGCGGTCACGTGGCTGAGCTCCAAAGGAAGCGTCGGCGACGAATGGCTGTCGCAGGCGGATCTCCGGCGAGTCTTCTTAATGGGGGACAGCGTCGGCGAGAACATTGTGCACCACGTATGCTGCGTGTTGTGTCTTCCAAAGCAGAGGAGGTGAAGATTGGGGGACTTTCCCTGCTCCATCCATACTTTGGGAGCGAGGAAAGGCTAGAGAAGGAGAGCGCAGAGGCCACGGAAGTCAGCGACGCGCTTTGGCAGCTGAGTTTGCCGGTGGGATCGAACAGAGATCACTTCGCCTGCAACTTTAAGGCCGCGAACTTTAAGGCGGTTGATGCAGGGGAAGTCCACTTCCACTTCTCTGCCTCCCATAGCGAATTTTTCTTTTCTTCATTGCATTCTAAAACATCTCGAGATGATTGTCCGTGTTTTAAGAAGGTCCGTGGGAGGTCGGCAATCGTCTGCTTGTAACGGAAGCTCTAATCTTCACCGTGAGTCCTTCAACCCAACCCACTGTAGTGTCTATCCTGTCACCTTCATCGGCAAGCCAGTAAATAAGAAACGCGCATAACATGTCTACGTTAGTTCCCCACCACTGACGTCCTCTTACATGTTCATGGTCAGGGCGCAGATGGATCGGCGGCAACACCGTGCTGCGTGTTTGAGACCGTCGTTTTCAGCAATGGCCTGAGTCGGCCAATTTCAATTGTGGTTCTTCCTTGGGGTGGGCCACTGCCCATGCTAGCCCATCAAAGAAAAAATTGATTATAATGGATTACATTTATATTGTTATGACTCTAAATTTATATGTAGTGCGCACATCAAAGTTGTGTCCCCTACACAAGTGCCCCACTAATGAAAAATCTTGGTTCCGCCACTGGTTACATGTGGGCAACTGCAGGAATGGGCTTAGGTTTTAAAAAGAGTTGGATCTTGGGTCAGTCCACTGCTGGAAATTTCTGGGAGGTGTGTTTTAGTGTGCCCTACAGCTGGAAATTTGTGATCGGTTGTATGCACAAATGGAAGTTGCTGCTCGAAATGGAAATGAATTGCGATTCATACCAGCCTGACTTTGAATTGCGACTTTAATCCACTTCAGACTTCCCAGTAGACTTGGTGAATGACAAGTTGGAATGGCTATGAATGAATTCTCATGTTTCAAAGGCTGAGGCTCTCAATTCTCAAAGACCAGTGTACATGAAGGACTTTTAGGTGTAGATTCAGAAGTCATTCGAAATACCCACATTGACAACATTCACATTGTATTTATAAGCGCAAGAGGTGAGGTTCATCATGAGTCACACAGTTAGATCAAGTCGGTTTCGAGACAGCGACTTGGTGTTGTTAAGAACAACACACAATAAACTCTCATCTCTCATTCTCAAGAGGGGGTTAGAAACAACAAGAAAGAAGACAACTATTTACGTGGTTCAGAACAATAATCTCTTACGTCTACGGTCGCACAGATCTCTTGTATTCTCTCTCTCAGATGAACACACAGACAAACACTCAGAAACGGCGGCCATTCTCTAAACATAAGGATTAGGGCAAACTCACATTTGTATAAATTGACATTTATGCCCTTACATATGAAAAAATTTCCGCGGTATTGCATTTGAGTGTGTAGTATGGATCAAGTTCCATACACCAATAGGTGTTACGCGCATAAGTGGGACGAGCGTCATACCAAAGATCTCTGTTTCATCCTTGTGAAAGTCTCCCTTCTCCATTAGATGTAAACTGTTGAACATTTTCAAGGATACCGTTTTCTAGTGTATTGTCGATGGAGAGGGGCCCTACCCCTCGACAACGCCAAATGGGAAATGCTGCATAACAGATCAAAACAACTCCTTGAACTTTGCACTAAAAACTAATTAGAACCCAAGTAAACTGTTGAACTAAAGGAAGAGAAAAACAACAAACAACTTTTATTTTCGTTTTTTCACGACTGTTGCCTTTCAAAAAGAAACCCACTCCCCTTTATATAAAGAAAGGAATGGATTGTGGATCTAAATCCATTTAGAGTATTCGAAATTAAGTCGATCTTGTTACAACAATATAGATCCGGAAGGAACGGATTGTGGATCTAAATCCATTTACAATATTTGAAATTTAGCTGGATCTTGTTACAAAAACATAGATCTGGATTTATCTGCTTTCTTCTGTGCATCAATTACACACCTCCATTCATCACTTTGCATACATCAGTGATATGTGAATATGCATTAATAGTAAAAGGACCTCTTTGTTCATTTTCTTTTTTCTGGGTGAGTGAGAAGTTTATAAATGGAAGGTGAGTGGTTTTTATGACAGAAGAGATGCACTAATTAAAGTAAATAAAAAAATATACTGCCTGCCGGTGATCACATGGGTTTAAGATAAAAGAATGACAAGTTGGAGTATAACGCAACTTAGATTTTCCAGCAGATTGAATAAAAAGTTTTGGTGTTCCTCGCTTGTGGTGTCTCCACTGCCACTAGTGGTTTGAAATGAAAAATGGACTTGGTCTTGGATCCATCCACATGAGCTGCTGGCGTTAGACCTACGTGTGTTGCTCGAGTGATGGAAGATGTTGGGCAGACGGTGGAAAACCCCGATCATTTGAAAAATGCAATAATTAAATTGATTTGGAAAGCTGAGAAGCAGAAGATTGGCTTGCGTGTAAAGCTTGTGCACACAATAAATACACACCCAACTTTAAAAAAAAAAAATTGGAGTATTAGACTGTTTTATAAAAAAAAATGTACGTTTTAGATTTTTTAATTTTAATAGTGTTCTTTTTATGAAGTTTCCCTCTCCTTGGTGAGGAAGGCGGACCATCTGGGCAGATGTAGCAAATTTTTTATTGAATGAATCGAACTATAATTTTAAAATTGTAAGAGGGATAGATCTATCAAATTTTGATTGAATATTATGGCTCTGCCGTGTTAGCTGGGTCAAGATTTATCAATTTTCTTCAAACGTATTGCATGGGCAACTAACTGTTGACTGACGTTGACTCTTTCTTGTTTTTTTCTTTGTTTGCGTGTATCGTACGCGTTAAGGGGAAGTTTTTGGATTTTTTTTAAAAAAAAAATAATATGTTCTTTGTAGTTATTTCACTGTTTCTTATTTTATCTTACTAAAAACTTATTTTTTCCTACTTTCTTCGTTTCATGCACCATTATATACTGGCTCCTATAACCCGCTTTGGATACACCTACACTTACAAAGTTACATCCAAAGCTAGAGGACGGCTACTCTTCCATGCCAACAATGGAGGCAATCTATGCAGTCTCTACACAAATTGCACAAATACTTTTAAGTGGAGCAGGGTTTCACACGATGAGCCACGACAAGCCAAGTGTTTATCTTCTTCCGATATGTCCTAATCGCTCCGGCAAACCGCCTTCTCACCCGAGCTGCTTCGACACAAAGACCACCAATGGGCGAATCAACGAAGGCACCTCGAGCCAGGTGATTTCAGGTGCCGCCGACTGCATCTTCTGGCTGGCCACCGCTGCTGGCGCTCTTCTTTTCGCTTACACCACCTATTTGTCAGTGGAAATGGAGGGCGACCCTCTCGGGGCAGCCTTTTCTCTTGCCGTCTACTTCGTGTTTTTGATCTCCACAGCTTCCATCCTCTATGCTCAATCCCTACGAAATGAAGGATTGGAGAAGAAGAAGAAGAAAGGCTTGTACATAGTGATCTCTCTCTTTTGCATCGTCAGCCTCGCCTTCTTTGCACGTGTCTATGTCATTCTCCCTCGACCGGCTTATTGCCTTCTCATGTTACCTTGGTTGCTGCCCATATGTGCCATCCTCGCATTCTACTTCATCCGCCACCGAATCCTCTCATCGACCAGCGTCGCTGTAGTGGCAGCTTCTTAGGTACCTGCGACTTCTCAATCCTTCGGCCGGCCGCTTCGACGGAGGGAGAGGAATTTCCAATTAGGAGGCCGAAACATAACTTTTTATAATAGAAAAAATAGTATTACTGAAATATATATATTTTTTAAAAAAATTTACAACACTTTTTCAAAATTAGCTAAATTTGAGGGCCGGGCCGGGCCATGGGCCTTTCCAGGCCTTTGGCTCTGCCCCTGCTTCTAGCTAATTAAAACACCGCTAATGTAAATGCCCATTTAGAACTTGGGTGATTGTTTTGAATTTGAAATTTGAGTGCTGAAATATATGGCTCAATCTCTTTTTTTCCTGCGCAAGTATGCAGGTGATAGGTGATTGAGTTTTTGTTGAAAGTTTAGGTTCAAAATAAAGGCTCAGATTTGAAGATTGGACGTAAGAATTATATTGATTATCAATAAGGACGTTACTACTTACTAGAAGCGTCCAGAAAAAAGGAGAAACGAATTTTGTTATAAAGTTTTTTTTGATTGGCTGTTTTGTAACCTCCTACTTGCTTGTAATGTATGTATATATATAACTCAAAAAGGCAATGCTTAAACTATCTTCTTCCCATAACTTGCTCCTCTCTCTCTCACTCTCTCCCGCTGCTCTGTTTTTGCTCTGCTTTGCTTGTTAGGTTGTGTTCTGTCACAGTTTCCGAGTATAGTTTCAGTCGATTGCCCAGACATGTTCATGTCTGCTGCTCTGTTTCACCACATGTGCTAGTTGCTCTCCTTTTGACTTGTCTGTGCCATCCCTCTGCATTTACAGCCTTTGCAAACCATATTCTGTGGTTGTTTGTTACTGCGTCCTACTGTCATAAGTATAATTCCTGTGAAGGGCAGGTCATGTTGGATCAATATTATGAGACGTGATGTTGTTTTAGTTGTGATGGAATCGAGAAAATGATCAATTACTCTGATGAAAGACTCATTCTTCAAGCAAAATCTGAGAAAAATGGTGATACAAGTTATTCATAACGGACGGCATCGGTGTGACACCGGCTGGAGTGTTTAACTTAACTCAGGCTCCATTCGAACTTCACTCACAAGTTAAACAAGGGAGTCGAGTTCAAACTTAACTGATAATGGAGTGTGCAAGATTCATTCAACTCGACTCGACCCGATTAAACTCGTTTAACACTAATACTTATTTTTGTAATATTAAATGGCTTAAATAAAAATGTGAAAAATTATATAAATTTATATATATATATATATATATATATATATATATATATATAGAGAGAGAGAGAGAGAGAGAGAGAGAGAGATACAAGCTTAAAGGAGTCGAGTTTTGTTAAGTGAGTTGAGCTCGAGCTCATCTCATAAAGATCGAACTGAGCTATATGTGAGTCAAGTCGAGTTTGAGTTGCCCGAGCTTGAGCTTACCTCCTTGTTGTACATCCCTAAACATGGGACATGAACCCCGCCCCTATGGCACGGAAGTGCTACGGCCCCCCTTTCCTTACAATTAAGAGTTGGGCTTTCACAATTACTAGATCTGGGCCTGTGTTTTCTTTTTTCTTTTTGCCCTTTTACCCAATTAATGCACATTCCACAGGCTTTTTAACAGCAAATAGTCGTGTATGTTGGTCATTTTTGTGCCCAATCTGAAAGCAATCTAGTTCTTGACTTATTTAACTGAATCAAACCCAATTTATCCAGATCTTCTCATACCTAAGTCACCTGGATTCTTTTATTTTACTGTCACACTTGACTCACATCGAGTCGGGTGCACACTGGACATGGTTGCGGCTTTGACTCACACTTGGGCCCAGTTAAAATGTTATATTTTCAAATTACTTATATAATATATGTTGTTATGATATTTTTCTATGCAATACAATCATTAATTATGTTACTCTGACACTCGCACACGCACCCCCACTAAAGTGACACAGTCTCAAACCGGAATCATTCTCAACACTTCAATTTTGTGAATGCCATCAATCGATCAATCCATGCTGTCATGCTGCTTTTTTTCTTTCGGATGTTTGGTATTAGAAATGTTGTGCTTCTTTAAATTACAATATTTCATTTTGAAACATTGCATTATCCCGAATTCCTACTACCAAACACCTCATTCTGATTTTTTTTTTCCTTCTTTTGAAGGAAGTTAGAAAAAGTTTTTCCCATCATAATGATCTTTTTCATTTTGTTACTTTAAATGGTCGATGGCTGAGATGCGTTGTTGGTGAAGCGGAAAACCCAATAAGAGGGTGGTGAGGCTGTCGTCTCCGGTCATCAGAATGATCTTATTCCTTTTGTTGCTTCAAATGGCCATTGGGTGCTCGGGCTTGGCCTCTGCTGCTGCTGTGAAGGCGGTGAAAGTGAAGGCGGTGAAAGGTCTCGCTCAAGCTTTTCCTCTTTTTTTTTCCGTTGTTGTTTCCTTTGAAGCAGACTTCCCTCTCGTCGGGGGCATCATTCTATGCTATATGTTTGCCTCTGAATCATGGATGAGGGAAAACATCAATGGATGCTCACTGATGTTTTGAAGCAGACTTCCTTCTTGCCGTTCTCTGCTATTTGAAGCAGACTTCCCTCTCTGCTATTCGGGGGCATCGTCTTCATAAAGCTATTTTGAAGCATCAATGGATGCTCACAGATGTTTTCCCTTTCGTTGGCCATATGTTCCCTCTTTCCGGCCACTTTCCATCACCAACCTCTGCCGGCTGCAGCAGACTCATCATCCCCTGCAACCTCCACGGTCTGCTCTCACTCCCCACAGCCTTCCTTATTTGACGCCTTCTGTCGAGAAAGAAGAGATCAGATCTCTTATCAAGATCGACTACATTTTCTATGGATAATAGATTAAGATAGAAATTGATTATGTTGATCATAATCTTGTATACCAAAAATCTTGTAAAAGATATCGTTTTTTGTACTATAAATGTTGCTCAAAGAAATCAGTAAAGCAATGAAGTTCTCTCTAAGGATCTTCTCTTCACGCCTCCTCTGTTTTTTCTTCACATGGTATCAGAGCAACTCATCGTCGATGTAAGGCAAGGCAGGCTGGGCTCACCGTGCTTCAGTTCGCTGGTTCAATCTGGCTGCTCCGGACCTTCCACCAGCAAGATCTTCTCTGCTGTCTTCATTGTTCAACAGTAATGACTTAGTAGCGTCTTCTGTTCTATTCCCTGCGATTGAAGAGTCCTGGCCGTTTCTGCTCCTGCTTGCCCAATTTCCAGTCGGTTGGGAATTCTTGCCCAATATCAGAATTTTTTAGTCGTCTGTGAAGAGCAATCGATTTTCCAAAGCTCAGCCAGGAAGCTGCCTGCAACTACCAACGGAGAATCACCACCGCCCCCTCAATTCTATTTTTAGATTTGGGTTTTTTACAAACCCTCTTGATCGAGCGGAAGAACAGCAAGCCTCTGCTGTTGGTGAACCAGGGAGAGCCTGAAAATTACAGTGAGGATAATCCTCGACAGTTTCCACAATTCTATTCAAAAGATCGGGTTTTGACCCATCTCAGGTCGTCGAGGTCTTCGTTCGGGAAACCGGCGGCAAGGTCTTTGTCCAGGAAATCGGTGGCGAGGGAGGCGTTGTTCCTTGCTGAAGATGCTCGCCCGATTGCCCTGGAGTCGCGACGTTCCTTGCTGAAGTCGCTCGTGAACAGCATCGTTCCTTGCTGAAGTCGCCCGTGAACGGCAGGTCCCTTCGACGGAAAAGGCTTCAGCCCCTCCCGGTCCTCCCGGACGCACCTGTCGCCGAAAAACTCGTTCCTCGGCGGCGACAGGAAACGCGTCCTCCCACCATTTTTTAGGGCACCAAAGAGGAGCACTTGGAGGTGATTCGTGAGCTGAGTATTCCGGCAATCGGACGACCCAATCAAGACGGGCCAACGCAAGAGCAGAGTCGCCGTCCCGCGTGGGTCGGATGTACTCGATCGGTCTCCTCCCTTCTGATCTCTGAAACAGAGAAGCAGGGCGAACAGAGATTCTCGCACCCACCGGTCCAGGCTCTCAGCCGACGCTGTGCGCGTCGGTCGCCTCATTGTCTGCGTTTTTCCTTCTTAACCCCTACTCCATTTGCTCGCGTGGATACAGACAATAGACACCTGCCAATCTCCGCCATCCCATTGCCGCTCTTGAACGCTTCTTTCCCGGGGGCTGTCGGGGCGACCGGGCAGCAAAGCCAGCACGCCGGAGCTGATTTATCGCGGCTCTTCTCTGTGCCTCCCTCTCCTCAGAGTAGTAAGAAGAACTATGGCAAACCAAGAAAAGAATAGTGGCGACATCAACAATTCAGAACATTATCAGGTGATGACCGATTCTTTCTTTTTACATCATTCTGATAATCCCGGAAGTGTGTTGGTATCCCAAGCACTTAACGGAGACAATTATGCTATTTGGAGTAGAGCCATGATAATGGCATTGTCAGCCAAAAATAAATTAGGCTT